>PVLC010041477.1:0-13392 GCA_004027655.1 Graphiurus murinus | reverse complement strand
GAGGAGGAGGAAGAAGAAGGAGAATTTCCACATTGTCTTGCAAGCTACAAGTGGACTACCATATGTCTGCTGCAATGGCTTCTGGTTCACATAGGGAAGAATCTCCCAACATTCAAAGAGATTCTGGACTCTGATATTACATAAGCCCAAGAAACAAGAAGCTGGAGTTTGAATACTTTTAATGCATCAAGAGATAGAGCTGTAGACCCATGAAAGGGAAGTTTTGGAATGCAAATCTTGATATATGGTTAGTACTTGGAAGAGCAGAGATGAGGCATAAGAATGTAGCATAAGTTTAAATAAAGGGATAGACATATTAGTAAAAGATTAAGAGACACGGATGTTGGAGTTAAAAGGGTAATAGATAGACAATAGGAATTATAAATAGACAGCCTGAAATAACTAAGGAAAAGGTAATATACAAAGGTATATAATAGGTAAGAATTTCTCAGAATAAAATTTATGGGTGTGAAGACTTATTTGAAGAAACACGATGAAAACTGAACAAGATCAAGAAAAACATCTTCATACCTTTTAGTAAGAATGTCTTACAAAGTGCAAAAGGAAAGTTAAATGCAACCAGAAACCAAAGAGATATCCAGTGAACCCAGAATTCTGAAGTCTTATTCAAGAATGAGTATTGACCAATCATAAATTCCACTGAAGAAGCTTCTGAAGACTTTTTTCAAGAAAGAAGGGACCAAAAAGGAAGGCAAAAAAGGAATTTAGTACAAAGGAATTTGTAAATATGCAGATTTTTAAAAAATGCAGATAAGCCAGGCGTGGTGGCGCACGCTTGTAATCCCAGCATTCGGGAGGCTGAGACCGGAGGATCCGGGTTCGCCGCCAGCTTCAGCTACCTAGTGAGGCACTCGGCAACTCAGTGAGACTCTGTCTCAAAATAAAGAATAAAAAGGGGCTGGGGGTGTAGCTCGGAGGTAGAATGCCCCTGAGTTCAATCCCCAGTACTGCAAAAAAAAAAAAAAAAAAAAAATGCAGATAAATCTAATAAGGCACTTATTACAAAGAGATATTATTGCTAAGGTACGTTAAGGTCTTGTATCTTCTGATGGGACAGAAATGTTAATTTTAGACTTTGTTATATCAAATATATAAGCTAAAAATAGAAGATAACTGTTTAGAATAGTGATAGAAGGTATAATTTCTAGGCCAGTAGAGTGATTAAACATGCAAAGTTAAATCAATATATGTTTGTTGAAAGTATGAAAACACTGAAGAGTAGAATACTTATCAACTCTAGATTTTTAATTATTCACTAGTAGAAGGAAGAGAACCAAGGGAATACAGTGAGATCAGTGGGGAAGGGGACTATCAATCTCATTAGCAACATTTTATTTATTAAAGAAAGCCTACTACAAATCTGGCAAAAGCTAGAGAGTGGGTCTACTGTTGTCTCTTACTTACATAAATTTTTGTATTTTTGTCATGTTTCAATTTTCACCTTAAAAAATCCCAATAACTAGGTATAAATTCAATTAGACTCAAGGTTATGAAAAGATGCTAAAATTCACTAGTAGTTGGAGAAATACAAATTTAAATAATGATGAGATATTATATTAAAACCACTTCATAAGCAGGGTGTGGTGGCGCAGACCTGTAATCCCAGTACTTGGGAGTCTGAGACAGGAGGATTATAGGCTTAAGGTCAGCAGGTGATAACTTAGCAAGACCCCAAATAAATAAAAAATAAAAAGGGCTGGGAGCATGGCTTAGAGAGAATATTCCTGGATTTAATCCCTAGTAACACACAGACCACACAGCACATAGGCAAATTTTTAAAAAGCTATAATAAGAACTGCTAAAAAGGGATATATGAAAAAAGATAGCATTTTCTGTTGGAAGCATTATGACATTTTTCAGAGGTTAAGACAAAAATACATAAATTTCAGACCTAGAAACCTATACTATCAAAAATGATATTATTGCAATAATGTTAGTATGAGAAAAACATGGAAATAACTGAATGGTCACCCTTATGGATAGGATTGAGTCTCATCCATCTATATGTTGAAAATGCAGTTAAATGGGAATTAGGGCCTAGAACTTTTTTTTAAATTTATTTTTTTGGTCTTTTTGTCTTTTATCACTATTTCTGCCTTATTTGAAAAGTAATTAATTATTTGAGTCAAAAAAGTGAAAACATTAAAAATGGATAGCTCTTTATCCCACTCTCTATAGTTAATTGTACAGCTAGACATGGTGGCATACAACTGTAATCCCAGTACTTGGGAGGCTGAGACAGAAGGATCACAGGTTCCAGGCCAACCTCAGCAGCTTAGTGAGACCTTGTTAAAAAAAACAAAAAACAAAAAACAAAAACAAAACAACAACAAAAAAACAGTACTGGGGGTATAGCTTGGAGGTAGAATGCCCCTGGGTTCAATTCCAAGTACCAAACAAAAAATTTAATATAGATAATTGTTAATAATTTGGATGAATTTTCTTATAAGGTTTTACTCACATATGAAGAAAAGAAGGAAAGGAGGGAGTCCTCCATATTTGTAACCTGCTCAGGCATAAAGAACAGAAAGGTATTGGAGTTATATGACTCATGATGATGGTGATGATGACCACCACCATCATCATCATCATCTAAATATAATATTTCCCTTAGCAAAAGATAGATTTAGCAGCTAGAATGTATTGTTGATTATAACAATCCACAATGAATTAGCTAGAGAATTTTCTTAGCTCTTCAGTTCTATATAATAGACCTACCTAATGATTGTATATTTGTAGACCAGGGTTTTGAGCAAAAATTAGACTAGACTGTTTTGAAACTATGAAATATAGGGGGGAAATTATGACTTTAGTGAAAATAAACATCTGTGCCTTTATGAAAGTTTCTGACACATCACCCTATTATCCTTTTTCCTTTTTGACATTTGTGCTTTAGGAGGAGAGAATGAAGGGGAACAGAACATTCTGTGAAATAGAGAAGGGGCTCCAGTTTAGAGTGAAGCCATCTTTGCCTCCTACATTTAACATCCAGACTTTATGCCTGTTTTCCATTCTGTTCAGCTATCCGAAAGGAATATATGGTGGGTACTTCCATGTCCACCATCTTACCCACAGGGGACTTTGCTATCATTATCATAGTAAATCAGGAAGACAACAGAGATAATGTATTGATAACAGCTCACACTGATTACAAAACCTTAGAGGTGCTCCTAACGGTCCTGTTTTTTATCAGTTTATTATATTAACCTGAATCAGGATGTGCAGTCACTATTCCAAGTGCTAGTATATGTGCTAAATGGCATGAAATTTTGTGACCATAAAAGGTCACGTTTCAAGAGTTTTCATTTTAATAGAAGTTTCCTGGAATTTAAAATGTGATGTCTAATCATATTGAAGTCATTGGCAACCAGACCTGCTTAAAAAATGAAACTCCATTGCCCGAGGGATTTCCAGTCAGGAAGAAGAAAGTCCCCTCACCACCCCTGCCCCTTCCAAGTTTCAGTTATAACAGAGAATCTTTTCACAAAAAACAGTCATTTTATGTCTAAGTCATTTAAAACATATTTCATTGGCTCATCTAGACATTGGAAAATCTTATATTCCTTCCCCAGTGATTTGGCACACTACTTTGGCACATGCAGAGAGCGTGTACACCTGGCAAACCATCTGACTTTCCTGACGCTCAGAAGGAGGACTTCAAACCTAGAAGCAAATTGGATGGTGAGCTATGTTCAATGTGCCTAAATCCAAAGAATGTGAAAAAAAAATGAAATGTGTATTTGGAGATTTGGAGATGGGGTTGAGAACAGGGAAGTGGGAAAGACAGAGGTTCAAGTGAGAAAAAAAAAATATGGGTGTATTCTTTTGATCAAAGTGTAATAAAGCTCCAAACTTAACCCACTGTATTTATTCTCATAACATTCATTATCTTTCATTCTCAGATACTCGGTCATCTTTGTGATTAACTTGAAGTTGGGTTTCTTGTAAAGCCCTGGAGTAATGCTAATCTAACCTAACATTGAACAATATCTGAAACCAAAGTTACCTCTGAAGGGATCACAATTCTGTAAACAGCAGTAAGATCTGGAACTTGATAGCTATAGTGCTTGTGTTACTTGTGACTCAGTTGTTGGCTTCAGAATAGCCAGAGACTCTGAAAGTGTGGGGAGTGCTCTTGCACATGTATAGTTCCAGTGCAATAAAACAGTATCTAAGGACAGCATTCTGGGCCCATAGTAATGATTCTTTATATGTATGGAAAGCATCCAGTACAGTGCCTGGCACATAGTGGAGATTTAAAAATGTTTTTTTTCCCAATAATCATCATCACTAAAATGGGATTCAGCACTAGGAGTAACTTGGCACTTTAGCACCTGGAATAAATTCTTTTTTTTTTTTTTCTGCCAGGTTGTGATTATTGAACTATAATTCTAGAGGGTTTTTTTGGATATATTTTTGCATCAATCTGAATTATAGCACTCAGAAGTCACTAAGTTATTTGTGGAAAGAATGAATGGAGCCAGGCATAGTGGTGCACATCTATAATCCAAATACTTCCGAGGCTGAGGCAAGAGGATCTCAGGTTCGAGGCCAGCCTCAGCAACTTAGTGTGACCCTGTTTCAAAATAAAACAAAAAAGTGACTAGGGTTGTAGATCAGAGGTATAATGCCCCTGAGTTCAATCCCTAGTACCAAGAATTAATGGACTGTTACATGAATGCATGAATGATTCAGATCAGGGCTTGAGTGGGAGTAGAGTAAGGAAAGTAGTTCCCCTCCCCCCCCCCCAGGCTCTCTTGAACATTTTTAAAATTTGTTCTGTTCTTGGTTGGATATTGGAAAGTATCTGTCTTACCTGTGGAGAACAGTGGGGACTATAGGAAGGTTGGAGGGGATAAGAGAGGTGTCTAGATGTTTGGAAACCATGGCAAGATAGGGAGAAAGAGTGTTCGGAATTCAAGTGAATCTTAGTATACCTAAATAAATCCATATATGGATTTTTTTGTGGTACTAGGGATTGAACCCAGAGCATTCTACCTCCGAGCTACATCCCTAGTCCTATTTTTCATTCTTTATTTTGAAACAGGGTCTCACTAAGTTGTGGAGGGCCTCACAAGTTGCCGAGGCTGGCCGTGAACTCAGATCCTCTGGTCTTAGCCTCCCAAGTACTGGGATTACAAGCTTGTACCACCACGCCTAGCTTCATATATGGATTTATATAGATAAATCCATAGAACTTGTGGGGTGGCAGGTCACAGATAAGGAGATGAGAATCATAAAATAGTTCATTGACTTATTGATTGTCCTATTATCACATTTACTCATTCTATAAACATTTATTGAATATCTACTGTATGTTAGACACTTTATTGCTCTCCAGGATACAACACTAAACAAGACAAACATATTCCATTAAAGTCTAATTAGAAAGAAGACAAAAAGACACCATTTTAAATCCTCTTGTTTCCACATCAGGTACTGCATTCTAGAGAGTCTTGCTAGAGATAAATATTTCACAAGTAGAGCCTTTTTTATGATGAGCTCTACTGGGAAAAAAATTCTCTTATCTACATTGGTACTCCAATTAATAACTTTTCTAACTTTTTATGTGTTTGTGTGTAGAGTTTGTAATTGTATGGATGGGTTTTTCTTCAAAGTCAAAATATGAAGCATTTGATTACTTGGTATAGCATGTGGTAAGATGGTCCATGGCATAGTCACTGATAATGACAAAAAATTGTATCTTGTGATTATGGTTAATGAAGGGAAAAAGAGATGGAAGACACTGATTTTTTTTCTAGCAGAGAGAATGTGATAGCATAGTTAGTTCTGGCAGAAACAAAGGGAGACATGGCAGAGGAATTAGGTATTGCAATGTCCACATTTTCCATAATTATAGTTTATGAGCTGTATTTCTTAATTAATCTGAATAAAGATTACTTTCTTGAAATGATTTTCAGGTATTTGGGAGCAATCTTGAGCAACATTTGGTACAACCAAATTGCAGAACCATGGAGATATTTGAACACCCCTCTGAGCTTCTTGAAGTTCATTGTCATGGAGTTTGGCCCATGAAAAACTTTTTACATAGCCAGCTCTTGGTCATTTGTGGGAACAAGCCAGCATTGGTATACTTTTTTTCTGCCCATTTGGGACAATTCCATGTGGTGGAAGGAACCAGCAGAAGCATTGCAGTAGTAATTTATCTCTGTTCTGAGTCCAGTTTTATGACTGTATCTCCGTAGAGTTCCATCCCAATTCTTCTATCTCCATACTTCTCCTAGTGATACTGCCTTATGTAAGAGCTGTTAAAATTCTAGCAACCACAGTGTGTGTGTGTGTGTGTGTGTGTGTGTGTGTGTGTGTGTGTGTAGAGGCCATTAATCAAAAGGCATAAATAAGTCATAGTCTAAAACTATAGACTTTGTACATCAGTCTAAATATGACATTTCTTTCAATTATTGTTCTGGTCCTGGGCTGTGCTCTATTTTTGGACTAATTCCTATTATTTGGCTAGAACATCTTTCTGTCATTCTCTCTTTGAACTGCTATGAAATAAGAGTGGGCCCTGGACAAATGGTGATGTCAGCGATTCTATTTCCATTTCCCTGGAAGCCTCTTCTGTGTTTCTTGTAGGGGGCTTTCCATCTTCTGCTTGTTGTTCACCCTTTATGAAAGTTTCTTCTCAAAAAAAAATCTGTCATAAAGCATTCATACCTTGATGCAAATTTAGAGCAGTATATTACTTCCCTGGGGTATTTGTACTTTCAGCTTTTCCTCTACATATGTAACAGCATTTGTACTGTTTCTAGAAGAATTTAAGTTCCAATCATGAAGCAGTGAAATTGGCATTTTACTGAGTAAAAGCCTGATTTCTCTGTGACTCTACTCTTGGGTGTGAGACCAACTTGTTCCATAAACTGTGCTTTAGTCACCCATCTTGGATACAGCCAGAACCTGAACTTATTTTGATGAGGCTTCATGGAAACGAAGAATCATCTCTGAAATGAGGCAGTGGATATGCATTTGGCAAATTTTCTAGAAGAAACAAGACCCACAGGGCATAAGAGAGGGTTTATCAAACTGACTTACATACTCAGAAGCTACAGACAAAAGAGGCCATCTACACACTAGGGCAGCTGCTCAGTCCAAGAAGCTGGAGCCTCAGAACATGAGGGACCAATGATGCAGTCCCAGTCCCAAACAGAAAGGCTTGGAAATGCCCTGGAGAACCACTGGGGAGAATCTGCATTGAAAGAGTGAAGCTGGAGCCCAATATTCTCAGGAAGGTCAGGAGGGAGATGTGGCAGCGGATGTGGACATGCACTGCCTCCTCCTCCTACCCTTTGTTCTCTCTGGGATCCCAGCCTATTTGATAGTGCCATCCAAATTTAGGACGGGACTTCCCCTCAATCTGCTCATGCCAATCATCTTATCAGTACACTCCAAAATTTCCCAATTTACACATCTCTCAATCCAGTCAAGTTGTCAATCCAGTCAAGTTGTCAATCCAGATTAACCATCACAGGATCCCGGAGAGAAAGACTTATAGAAAACTGGCTGGGCCTATATAAGATATTTATATAATAGCTAGGTCCAAGATGACCCTCAATAATTTATACTTCCTAGGGTTCACACTTTTGTGTAGTGCTCTCCCACTCTGAATCAGGGATGGGTTTTTGTCACTAAAAAAAGCAGCAGGAGTGATAGCATGTGACTCCTAAAGCTAATTAAGGGCACGGTAGCTTCAATTTTTGTGTCCTGGATCTCTTACTCTGGGGGTAAGTTAGCTGCCATGCTGTGACATATACATAGGGCGCTCCATGTAGAGGTTTATGTGGAGAGAACTGAGGTTCCTACCCACAGCCATAATCAACTTGACAACCATGTGATTGAGCCCCTGAAGTGCAAGCTTTCGGCCGATTGCAGCCCTTGCTGACATCCAACTGCAATGTCATGAGAGACCCTCAGTAAGAAGTTCCAGTCAAGCTATCCCCCAAATCTTGAAACCAAGAGAGATGCTAAGTTATTACTATTGTTTTAAACCACTAAGTTCTGGGACAATTTATTTCTCAGCACCTTCTCTTAGCCTTCCAACACTAATCATCTACTCTGGAAATCTTGATATGAAATGCTGGCAGCAAGTTTACTCCAAAGTGAGTTATATATATATTTTTTCTAATGGGATGGGGTGATTCAGCGGAGGCAATTTGTCCAAATACAATACCTCATAAAACAAGCTGACCAATATGATAATTTGTTGGAATATTAATAGCCTGTCTCTAGTTTCATGACACTGTTTATTTTGGTACATGATAAGCAGGTTTTTTGCAACCCTTTATGAGTCTTAAAGTAATTTCCATCTGCCTTTCAGGATTTGGGGAGTTTCTACTCATTTTGATTTTATATTTCTATTTCTCCAGTGACTAGGAACTATTTCCACCAAATTGATGTTGGACCACTTTATTTCCACAAAATTGCTTTCAGTCAAATTGTTTTTGGCTAAATTATCCATCATGTGGTAGTATTTTTTTCTTATACCTGACCTCTAATTGATCTATAAAACTTTAAGAAACACATTCTGTAAATTTACATAAAATGCAATCTGTTATGTTAGAATGAATCAGTGATAGGGAATATAATTGGCAGCCTCCAAAGTGATTGGAATGATTCCTACTATTCATGCTCTTGCATAATTCTGCCTTGTTGAATGAAGCCTGAACTAATTGATCTACTTCTTCTGAATAGAATATGGCAGAAGTGTTGGGATATAACTTTTATGTTACATGTTTCTTTTATAGCCTTCTAAGGTTAGTTTAGGAAAAGAAAGTAGGTTCTGTTTTGGGAATACTGTTTTGCTATTTCCTGCATAGTTCTCCTGGGGAAAGCCAGTTGTGGTGTTATGAGGAAGTGATACCAAAAGGCCTCACTATAAACATCATATAAACATCAAGTAGAGACCAGCAATTACTTTTCTGTTTTAACAACAGATACCCCAAATCATGAGACCAGGACTTTCCAAGGATTGTTGGGCAGTCTGGGTGTTTTCTGGTGTTCTAATCAGCACAGGACCTTTTACTGAGTTAGTGTGTAGTAGGCCTGGCAGACACACTGATGGATTTGGAAGTGGACTTCCATCACTCGAACACTAGGGTGAGACCATGGCCCTGGTCTGTGGCTTGCCTGCACTATTCTGGGAAAACTTGATCCAGATGGTCGCTCTATGTTGTGCCTGGATTTCTGATTCACAGAAACTATGATATAATACATGTTTATTATTTTAAACCTCTGGTTTTGGAATAAATTGCCATACAGTCATAGAAAATACAGAGGACAAGAGAGTTGAGTTCCCAGTAGTGTCCTAAAAGATGACTTAGACTCTCTGCTTTATGCCATCTGCACTATCAAGCCTTATCCTGACACTTTCTGACAATTCAGCAAAGAAGCTTGCTGGGGTTCATTACCAACTCCTTCTCTCCCCTTCCTACCCCTTCCTTGAGCCAGTTAGCACACACATATGACCTCTGCATCCTGCTACAAACTCACTCTCTCTTCTTACACCTTTTCCTACCTCTTTCCTATTTTAATTCCAAGTTAAGGAGAGACAAAGTGATTAAAGTGAAATATTAATGTCCCTGATGAACTGGGAGGAATGTGATAGAATGTCCCCAGGACTGTGCTGGGACCCTTGGAATCTAGGCCAAATATGGTGCTGATGATCACCCAGGATGTTATGCAGGAGCTGCAGGTGAGGCGAGGGAGGGAGGGGACTCACATAATACCTATGATTTTTATGGCCTAGATCTGGTGATGATTTGGTAGTAATCCATTTTGCTGTTTCATAGGGCAGGATTTATATTTGTCCTTAGAACTTAGACTCTTTCTGATTAGCAATACAAGTTGATCTGGGACTAACTCTATTTCTCCAGAATCACCTCTGCTCCTGAACTCTTAGGTCAAGGGTAGGAGTGGTTGCTAAGTGAATATCATTTGTGTTTCCACTGAACAAATCTTCAAGGAGACAAAATATCTATTCAGGCAACTGCCCTGACTTCCTTTGAAAGCTTCAGAACATATGTCACAAGAAAAATACTCCCATTTTAAGTCATTGAAAAAGGAAATATGGATGCCCTACAGTGGATAATAAGAACAACCAAGATTCTGTAATGCAAAAACTCAGAATGGCAGATTTTATTAGTGACATTGAGAGTCATTGGTGGAAACTAAACCTTTAATCCATGACTTTGACACAAGATAAATTGCCATTAAGGGATCACAACAATAATCAACGACAGAAATTAGTACAGGTAAAAAGGCTAACCACTGATCAGATATTTCTAACTGGGCTTGAGTCCAAGGACATTGTGTACATATATAACCTCCTTAAGAAGATGGCCCTTTCACTCTCTCTCAATGCTTTGCAATATGTCACAGGGCAGCGATGATGCAGGACTGGCACTATGAGATTAATTTCTCCCCCTACCCCATAACACTCTGAACAGCCCAGAATCTTTGTTATTTAGTAGGCTTTTAATCAGATTATACCTGATTAAGAGACTCTGCCTAGTCTACTATCCAACCCACAATGACAAACATTCAGAACAGAATAGGATGGGAGGACACAGCCAGAATCAAAGGGAGCAAGAAACCAAGAGCAGGAACAGAAAGAAGGCCAGACAGCAGTAGCAAGAGACTGCATTCTCTCTGCTGTGCTTTGAATGTTGTTTGCCCTCCAAAGGTTCATATGTTGGAGGCTCAGCCTCCATGGTGGTGGTATTGGGAGATCATGGAACCTTTTAAGAGGTGAGTGGGCTAATTAAAGGTCCTTTGGCCATTTGCCCTCAGGAGGGAATATTGGACTCCTGGAGTGAGTTCCCCAGAGAGTGAGCTGTCATAGAAGTCTGAGCCTGGCCCACCACATCTCTCTATAGCTTCTTGTTTCAAGATTTCTTCCTCTCACATGCACTACCTCCCACTGTCCACTGGGGGATCCTCAGGGGAGTCTGCTCAGTGTTGTTTGGATTAAACAACATTAAAAACAAAACAAAAAACTATGAGCTAAATAAACACTTTTTTCTTCAAAATGAGCCAGTCTTAGGTATTTTGTTATTGTAATGAAAACTGACTCATAAACTCTCTCACTTTTTCTCCTCCCCTTATTTCTAGGGGAACGTTTTCCTTCAGGATTCCCTCTGAGTCCTGAGTCCCATGAACTCTTTCCTATTTTAAATCCTATCAGATAGGAATTTGATAAAAAAAAAAAAACAAAAAAGTTGTGACTGGAAGACTGAATAGTTGGACTAGTAATAGTTTTCTGTTTCAATAACAAAAGCAACTCCAATGGTGGGGCGAGGTTTTCCTGCACAGGAGCTCTTACTGAGTTAGTAGAGTCCTGATCTAGCACTGTCCTTGATGTGTATGGAAGATTAAAACCTGGAGCTATGCTCTAAGGCTAATGTATCTTAGCTAGGCAAAATTAGAGTGGTACAAGGAGTTCACATGAATAGTTGCCTCTGCAAAAAAGAGCATTCTCACATTTGGAGTAAAGGCACGAAGATTAGATCTTTTACTCACATTAAATTTTTTTAAATTGATGCTCAAAAATTATACAGAATAGTGTGTTTGCAGCATATTTGTACATGCACATTGCATACTTTGATCTGATTGAAGGTTGGCAAAAGTGCTGAGGTCCTTCCTGACTGGGCTTGATTTGTTCCCAAGAAACAATCAAACAAACAAATCAATAAACTAACAAACATGGCAAATGTGAGTAGTATTGTGGGATGGGAAAGTACTGTCAAAAAGACAAAAGGTCAATATTCTAGTTTAACAGAGTAGAATAGAATTATATTTTGAGCAAAAATGTGTTTAAAAATTCTCCAGTAGTCCCATTAAAGAGAATAAATGAATATTATTTTTAATAACATATTTTATTTTATCCACTATAATGAAAATATTGTCATTTCTGCATGCAGTCAGAACAAAAAATAATTAAGATATTATGTTCTTATTTACTGAGCCTTTGAAACTGAGTGTGTCTTTTAGACGATGGCCCATCTCTATTCTGACTAGCCACAATTCCAGAACCGAAGGGCAACACATGGTTGCTGGCTATCAAGCAGGGGTCTGTTGCAAGCTTGGGTGTTATTATCCCTGCTGGATACAATGGCCCATGGCTGATGATTTTGCTCCTTTCTGAAAGAGAAACTGTGTTAGAGTAATGATCCAAGAATGACCATGGAAACCAGGGATTTTACTTTATTCATTTCCACTGAATTAAGTTTTTAAAAAATATACCCTGACCAATACCTACAGTTGAAGTTTTCCACATTGATAAGCACCTTCTGAGCTTTCAAATGAACAAGAGGCCAAGATCAGAGGCAGATGGTTACTGAGCCAGAGCGCAGCTTTGCTCCCTCGGAGCTCCTCTACGTCAACAGAGAACGTGCAGCTCTTTCATCAAACAGTATGCAGGGAAGGTTCCACATTTTTAAAATTCCACAAAATATACCTTACATTATTCTTGTCCTTCTGAAAAATATCTTTATTAATGCATTGTAATTATACACTATAGTGAGGTTCAAAGTGGTGTGAACATATGTGCATACGGTGCTTGGCGTGTGTCCCTCTGGATCTCACCCTGCTACCCTCTTCCCCACACATGTTAGTGAGACTGGTAGTGATACTCTCATATATGGACATAGTATTATTTGAACTGCTTCCTTTGTTAGTTCTCCTTTTTCCTCTTCCCAACTCCCTTGGTGAACCCACTTCCACTATTCTGCTGGTCTCTCTCTTCATTATCTGAAGTCTCTTTTGTTTCCTATTTTTTCTGTAGCTTCCACATATGAGCAAAAACATATGTCCCTTGATGTTCTGAGACTGGCTGATCTCGCTTAGAATAATGTTCCATCCATTATTTATGTAACGCATTTTTTTTATTTATTCATCTGTTAATGAACACCTAGGTTGGTTCCACAATTTGACTATTGTGAATTGTGCTGCTGTAAACATGGATCTGCATATATTACTATACTACTCTGACTTTAATTCTTTTGGAAAGATATTGAGGCATGGTATACTGGGGTGATATGGTGGTTCCATTTCTTGTCTTTTGAGGCAGCTCAATACTGATCTTCATAGTAGTTGTGCTAATTTATAATCCCACAATCAGTGTATACCAGTTGCTGCTTCCAACTGGGCATGGTGGCGGATGCCTGTAATGCCAGTACTTGGGAGGTTGAGACAGGAGGATTTCAGGTTCAAGACCAGCCTCAGTACCTTACTGAGGCTTTAGCAACCCAGTGAGACCCTTTTTCCAGATAAAAAATGAAAAAGGGCTAAGATGCCCCGCCCCTGGGTTCAATTTCCATCACACCACAAAAATAACAAATAAATAAATAAATAAAT
>PVLC010041476.1:0-13395 GCA_004027655.1 Graphiurus murinus | reverse complement strand
AAAAAAAAAAAAAAAAAAACAGAGGAGGGAACAGGGAATCAGAAAAGGAACCACTGGGAAGACAATGATGAACATTTCCATCTGCCTCCCATTCTTTGCCTAGAGCCTGAACTGGTCAGCAGCAGAGGTTTTCAATTTCATGCACTCAGGCAGAATTTCTTCAAAAAGCACCTCTAACTTCAGCTTCTCTGCCATGGCCTCAGGAGCCTCACTCAGGCAATGTCCAACAGGCTGAGGCCAGCATTCCCAGGAATAGCCAGTTCTGCAGGAGGCTGGGTGTCAGCCAAGCCCAGCTGCCAAAGAAATAGCAAAGGGAAGAAGCACAGGATGGAGAGATCAAAGAAAGAAGTATTTCCCAGGTAAGAAGGAGCACTGTTTGTTGTTTTGTTTTGTTTTTTGTTTCTTTAAAGCTTTTATTTTAAAATCTTGCTCATTCAAAAATGTAAACTCTTTAGAAGAAAATTGTCCTTCTACCAGTGACAATCTCACATTTTTGTTGTTTTGTTTTACTATATTTCTAGTAATAGATTGGTTTTATTTTTCCATTGCACTTGAGAATAGGTTATGTTTAATATTCCATAAGTAAGTTAGCTGAGAGAAATTCAATACTTTATTATATATCCAATATGAACCCAGGGGCATTCTACCTATGAGCTACACCCCAACCCCTTTTATTTTGAAACAGGTTTCTCACTTGCTGAGGCTGGCCTCAAACCTGCAATCTTCCTGTCTTAGCCTCCCAAGGACTGAGATTACAGATGTGCACCACTATGCCCAGTGGAATGTTTTAAATTACAAGCTTATTCAACAGTTTAGATTCTTTCAAAATTACTCAATAGAAGAATTCCATCACATGTAGCAATATCTCAGATTTATTTAACGTACAATTGAAAAGAAGGCAGTATTTTAAAGTAGAAAAGAAAGTAGACTAAAAATCAGGAGTTGTAAATTCTGGTCCTTTTACTAACAGGAACTGTAAGGGAGGCTTCCTCAGACTTCTCAGCACCACACAGGAGCTGAATTGGGAGACTACTCAATTGCTGGAGTCTTTTTCTAGCTCAATAACTCCATTCCCTGAGAGTATGATACAATAGCAAAAGCAATTGCACTTGGATTCAAAAGGCTCAGACTGTAATTTGAATGTTGCTTCTAACTTTCTTTGTGACATTGAGCATGTACCCTCTCCTGTTTCCTCATCTGTAATAAAAAGGAAATGGAACAGATGGTTCCATTTCCAGCCCTAAAATTTTATAACAAAGAAAAATGTCTATGGTACATATGCTGTCTTCCATTTGCATGTAAAACCTAATGCTTTGCTCTAAGTAGCCTGTGAGAAAGAATACATGCTTTTGTAAAGCATTCCCGCAGTGAGTTAGAACATACACTCATCTCTGTGAATAGTGAGTGAATCTTAGTTCTCAAAGCAGAAAAGCTGCCTGAAGAGCCTTCTCTCCTTCGCCCCTCATCTCAGCAACTAAGGTCAGGCTCTGGAACATAGTATAAACCTTATTTTTATTAAGCTTCATCCAAGTGACCTCTGCAAGCCATGAAGCAAGAACAACTATACTCAAATTTGATCTTTGCCTGCTGTTTTTAAACATATTGCTTAGGTCAGAAAGTGACTTCTTAAAGGATAAAAAGGCATCTATCAAATAAATTTACTTTTAGATTTGCTTACATGAAAGTATGCTTCATCCAAAATATTTTTGTGTTTACAATGTCTGGCTCTTTGTTAAAATGCCTTGACTATTCAGGTAAAGGATCTTTGCTTGAAAAGGAAGTCAGACAGTCAGACTTACAGTCACGGGTGGTTTACAGAACATTTTCTGGTAGCTTTTGCTTCATTTCAATGTCATGCCACGATTGGCTCTTGATAGCTACAAATAAGGAAGTCTTCAAGTCAGGGGATTTCTCAGTGGAAGTTCCCAGGTCAACACAAGGGAGAGCTCAGGACAGTTTGAGCGGCATTGGTAGATCCTGGGCAAGCAGCTTCCAAAATGTGTAACTGCCTACATCTTTAAAAAGAAAGAGTCTGCAAAGGAAGACTTGGAACCTAGA
The DNA here is from genome assembly GCA_004027655.1 of Graphiurus murinus. NCBI lineage: Eukaryota > Metazoa > Chordata > Mammalia > Rodentia > Gliridae > Graphiurus > Graphiurus murinus. The sequence continues at coordinate 11,337 of PVLC010041476.1, read as the reverse complement.
GAAGAGGTAATATAATTTATGGGTTCCTATCGATTGATTTTCAACCCAGCAAGGTGGCCTGGATATCTTAAATATTACAGATATATTCTATGCCTGCGTTTGCTAGGTGATGAATTTATGATCCACTTTAATAATGCTTTTAATCACTGTTATATTTGAAAATTTGGCCTTTAAAAAAGCCAAGACCCAAGGAAAACTTAAAATACTGTGATCTTTTTGCTTTCTTCCTAACTTTTAATATAGAATTTATTATGTTTCTAATTGAAATGAGTTTTTGAAGTTTATATCTGGAATAAAAGCCTGGTTTTATAACATAATGGTTATAACATAATGGTTTTTATAACATAAGGTAAGACTGAAAGATTTGGCCTAAGTTGTATATAGCTTATTAGGTTGAAAAGTAAATTAGTACTGAATGTCTTCATACTTTTTTGGTTATGTTTTTAAAAATCAACACCAGCTTGATCCAGAATGTCTATTCAAACATTCAGTCAAGTGTAGTACTTTTCTATTTCACATGATATTGAATATTTCATTACACTAAAGTATTAACATTATAGACAACTTTGCAATGCCTATTTCAGAACATTTAAATGTACAGACTTATAGTAATTTAGTCTTTCTCTGTTACCAACATGACTTTTTATTTTCATTATCAAAGATGAAAATTAAAGATTGTATAGTATTTTCTTAAGAAAAAGATAATTCTTATATTAAGAATTAGCCAGGGGTGGTGGTACACACCTATAATCTCAGTACTTGGGAGCCTGAGACAGGAGGATCGCAGGTTCAAGGGCAGCCTCAGTAACTTAGTAAGACATTGTTTAAAAATAAAATAGGGCTGGGGTATAGCTCAGAGGTAGAAAGCCCCTGGGTTCAATCCCCAGTACCATACACACACACACACACACACACACACACACACACACACACAGAATAATCTTAGGAAGTATTGATAATTCAAAAAGAATAAACACCAAGAACCATAGTCAGTGTTGTTCTATTAATAGCTGTCGTTTATTGACTGCCTGTTGGAGGAAAAGGTTACAGGATCTTCCATCTCTTCAGTGTCAGACAGCACTCACGTGGAGATTCTTATCTCTTCTTGCATGGCCTTCTGTTACCATTGCCCTGCCTTCTTACAGTATTAAAATAGTATTTGGGGGATGTCTTACCGAGGCTGCAATATGGTAGAGAGAAAGGAAGTGGACTTCAGCAAGATCACAGAATAGCCACATCATTCCTAGAAGCTGTGCCCCTCTTCATTCACCAAACCCCATCTTCTCACTCCCTCCAGGAAGCAGGGGGGTGGGGGACACGTCCTCTGAGAGGACATGGAGCTATTTACCTGGTCTAACCTGCCTGAGATTCCTGCCCAGCAGCCAACCGGGGCCCTAGAAAATGTTTAGAGATTTCTTTCAAACACTTGTGATCAATGAGAGAGATGGTTAACTGGATGATACAAAGCAAATCTGTTAAATTCCCCTAAAACAAGATTCTGGTTGGAATTTCATGAATCTCATGCACTATCTTTAGGGAAATGATCATCCTTAAAGTACAGAACTTTCCAGTCTGTGACATTCTATGTCTTTCCAGGTGTTAAGGCCTCAGTAAACATAAAGGTTCCTTGTTTATTATAAATTGTATTCCAACATGTTTTGTCTTCCTGTTGTATGTATAAGGGTGTTATCATAAGCATATTATCTCCACTATATTTTCTAACTAATTACTGCTAGCATCTTGATTTCATAATTTAATCTTTATTTAATCTTTTTGTGTGTGTGTCTGTGGTACTGGAGATTGAACCCAGGGAAATTCTACTTCTGAGCTACACCCCCAGCCCTGTTTTATTTTTTATTTGGAAACAGGGTCTCACTAAGTTGGGGAGGACCTCACCAAGTTACTGAGGCTGGTATCAAACATGAGATCTTCTTGTCTCCACCTCCCAAGTACTGAGATTACAGGCATGCACCACCATGTCTAGCTTCATAAATTAACTTTTACCAGTTATATTATTGATCTCTTATTTTTCTAAGTTATTTTAAGTAATTCACATGTGATGCCTAGATAGAAAATATGAAACTATATCTCCTTTCCTTTTTCTTCTTACCACATTGGCCAGAATTTCTAGAACAGAGTTTAATAACAAAGTAGAGAACAGTCAATTTTTCTTGTTCCTGATCTCAGTGGGACTTTCCCTTAGTGGTTAACATGAAGAATGACGTTAGATGTTGGTTTGAAATAAATACATTTATCATAAAAACATAATAACTACCAAATATCCTAGCTTACTAAGGGTGTGTTTAAGGAAAAAATGAGATTTCATGTTAAACTATATTCAATGTCTTTTTGATACCATTAGAGACAACTGTATGGTTTTTCTAATTCAAACTATATAGTGCCCTGCTATGACACAATATAGTAATTGCATTTCTACAAATTCTATGTTATAAAAAAATCATGTTATTAATATAAATGCTTCAGTAGTAAAGGTATATTTAGCTATTAACCATATTTTGTTACTGCTCTGATTAAAATAATATTTCAGTCTATCAAACTAAACCAAACCAAACCTACACATTTCCTCCCTTTCTCTTGAATCCACATGCTTAGACGCCTCTCCTCTATTATTTTGGCTTCATAATTCAGTTCATAACTCAAACCAACAGAAAAGAATGAAAACAATGTGGCATAAGCCAAGGAACCCTCTCCAGGCAGAGCAACCCAATATATAAACAAAGCAGCTGTTCCTATGCTGTGTGAAAACAGCTTTCTTCCCATTATGACAGTGCTAGTTGCAGACCACAATTCAGTTACAACCAACAATGGCATGAAGAATGTGTGTCCAAATTGATTAATCAAATGTCCATTTTATATTTTATACTAAGAAAATGTGTACTAAGAGTTCAATCCCCAGTACCGCAAAAAGTTTGTAATTTACTGAGCATTTTTGCATTCGTATTCATAAGTGAAAGTAATCTGTATTTTTATTTTCTGGAAACTATCATTGATGGCTTTACATACTAAATTTAGGCTAATTTCATAAAGTAAAATGATAAAAATGCTACATGCACAGTGTTCTAAAATAATTTTTATGGAAATTGTCTGTTCCTCAAAATGTTTAAAGGACAAATCCTTAATGCCATCAGGTCTTGGCACCCCCTGTTGGAAGTAATTCTTTAAAAACTTTCCCAAGCTGGGTGTGGTGACCAGCCTCAGCTGCTTAGTGAGGCCCTCCGCAATTTAGTGAGACCCTGTTTCAAAATACAGAATACAAAATAGGGTTGGGGGTGTAGCTCGGAGGTAGAATGCCCCTGGGTTCTATCCCTAGTACCGCAAAAACAACAACAAAAAACTTTCCCAAAGTCTTCTATTTTTATTGATCTACTCAAGTTTTATGCTATTTTTTCATACTGCTTAATTATATGTTTGAAATTATATACTGAAAGCCGGGCGTGGTGGCGCACGCTTGTAATCCCATTCGGGAGGCTGAGACCAGAGGATCCGGGTTCACAGCCAGCCTCAGCTACCTAGTGAGGCACTCCGCAACTTAGTGAGACTCGGTTTCAAAAATAAAGAATAAAAAATAGGGCTGGGGGTGTAGCTTGGAGGTAGAATGCCCCTGAGTTCAATCCCCAGTACCGCAAAAAAAAAGAAAGAAAGAAAGAAAGAAAGAAAAGAAAATATATACTGAAAACATTTGAAACAAATTTTTCTGCAATGATTTTTTTCTACCAGGCATGGTGGTACATGTTTGTAATACCAATACTAGGGAGGCTGACACAGGAGAATTGCAGGTTCAAAACCAGCCTCAGCTACCTAGTAAGGCCCTCCACAACTTAGTGAGACCCTGTTTCAAAGTAGGGCTGGGGGTGTAGTTTGGAAGTAGAATGCAGGTGGGTTCAATTCCCAGTACCGCACCAAAAAAAAAAAAAAAAAGAACTTTTAGATTTAGGAAAAAAACTAAGCAAACACTCCAGAGAGTTTCCATATATCACCCTGCTTTCCCTTATGACTCAGTGTTCCCTATTTTTAATATCTTCATTAGTGTATAATATTTGTTATAATAAATACACATCTTTTGGTTTCATTGATTCTTCTTGTTTTTCAATTCCTCATTTCATTTATCTCTGCTCTAATCTTTAAAAATTGTTCCTTCCTCCTGCTAACTTAGGATTTAGTTTGCTCTTATTTTTCTAGCTCCTGAGGTGTAAATCTTGAATTCAGATCTTTCTTCCTTTTTAAGGTAGATATTTAGTGCTATTAATTTCCCTCTCAGCACTGCTTTCACTGCATCCCATAAGTTTTGATGTCTTTCAGTTTTGTTTTCATTCCTCTCTAACCAAATGTAAGCCCTTTTGATTTTTTACTTTGATAAATTAAATGTGTTGCTTTCCCAGTGCCTGGGAGACTAAGACAGGAGGATCACAAGTTGGAGGCAGCCTCAGCAACTTAGCAAGATTCTGCTTCAAAATAAAAATTAAGATAAAATAAAAAAGAGCTGGGGGTGTAAGTCAGAGATAAAATGCTCCTGGGCTCAATCCCGAGTATAAAAAAAAAAAGTGTTACTTAATTTTCACTTACTTATAAATTTTCCATGTAATTGGAGAAATACTTTGTATTATTTCAGTCTTTTAAAGTATAGTAAGGCTTGTCTGTGGCCTAATATTTGGTCTGTCCTGTAGATTACCTGTCTGATAAGAGTATACTATTTAATTGGGTGCTCTATTTATGTTGGTTTTATCTAGTTAATCTATATCATTTTTCAAATTACTTATTTCCTTTTCAATTTTTTGTTTTTCTATCCACTGCTAAATGTGGCATAATGATATTTTCAATGATGATTGTAATACTATCTATTTCTGCCTTCAATTCTGACAATGTTTGCTTTATATATCTTAGGGTCCTGTTGTTTAGTGGGTATATATGTAGAGTTGTATCTTTTTGATTAGTGACCTTTTATTAAAATATTTTGTTCTTCTCTCTTGAAACAGTGTTTGACTTAAAGTCTATTGTGTCTAATGGTAGTATAACCAACTATCTCTTGGTTACCATTTACTTGGAAAATATTTTTTCATCTTCATTTATTTGTGGTTTTGCATATAAAATAAATCCCTTCTGGACAGCATATAATGATCATTTGATCATGTAATATTCATTCGGCCAAGCCCTGACTTTTGATTGAAGAAGTTAATCCATCTACATTTAAATCAATTACTAACAAGGAAGGACTTCTGCCATTCTGCTTTTTGCTTTTTGTGTTTCTTGTGCCTGCCTGTCTGTCTTTCTTTCTTTCTCAGAAAGTAAAGATATTCAGACAATTCAAACATTACTAATGTTAATGTCATTTAACAAACCAAATTCAGTAAACCTCAGTGTGAATCTCCTTGGATTTATTTATTTGGAATTTGTTTAGCTCCTTGAAAGTGCAGAATCAATCTTTTACTCAGTTGGAAAGTTTTCAGCCATTGTTTATTTAATTTTTTTTTCTATTCCTTTTCTCTAACTTCTCCTTCAAGACTTCCACAATGCCTATGTTGATAAAATTTATGGTGTCCAACAAATCTCTCGGGTCCTGTTAACTTTTCTTCACCTATTTCTTTCTCTTCTTCAAACTGAATAACTTCAATTGTCATATCATCACAGTCACCAACTCTTTCCTTTATCTACTCAATCTTCTTTTGAACCCATCTAATGAATTTTTCATTTGTTATTGTACTGTTCAGCTCTAGAATTTCTACTTTGTTCTCTTATAAATTCTATCTCTTTACTTATATTCTTATTTTGTTCATATATCATTTTTCTGGTTTTCTTTAGTTCTTCGTTCAGGGATTTCCTTTAGCTCTTTGAACATATTTAACATAAGTGTTTGAAAGTCTTTTTCTAGTAAGTTCACTATCTTAGCTTTCTCAGTGTGAATTTTAAAAGTCATTTTAAGTGATAATTATGATTACTCATTTAACTTAAAAATCAACTGCATATAGAACTTCCTGTTAAGTTATAGAAATTCTCTCTATTAGCCAATATTGTTTGAATTACTCCAGTTAGGTCAAGCCCTGTTCATATTTTATTTCATTGTCCAAACACAATCTTTGAGGCAACTATTATTATCCCTACATTTAGCAAATTAAGGAACTGAAGCAATGGTTAGTAAAATCATACGGTTAGTAAATGGCAATCCAATGTGGGAATTCACTATAGAAACCTCATCTATAACAAGCATGCTTTAGCCTCTCCCAGTTTAAGTTTGCCCTTGTGGGGGCAATGAGCACTTATGCCTCTGTTTGGATGCTGCAAAAATTTTTTAACACAATTGTAATACCCATCCTAACTTCAAAATCATCTTGGAATTTCAAGTATAATGCATGCCATAAGGGAAAAAGAACAGGTTGAAAGAGAAGGAGCCTATAGCTGAGCTCACAGCACTAACCCAGAAGAGGAATCAAGTGAGACCTTGCATAGGACCAGACTTTTCGGCAGAGGACTCAAGAGACCAGGCAAAATGTAAAGGAAACATATGAAAAGCTGAAGAAATTGCATTAATAAACATTTGAACAGGATAGAAGAGAGAGCATTTGAGGATTGAAAGAAGCTCAAAATCACCAGGAGGAAGAGGCAGGACATGATTCTATACATGTGGGAAGAAGGCTCATTCCAGGCTCAGAGTTTGAATGTTATACTAAGGTGATGAGAAGACTTTGAGTGATTTTAGGCGATGCAGTAACATAACAACATTAAAATATGACAAGAAAGGTTTTGGGTGAGTACTCTGTGGTAGAGTGCTTGCCTACCATACACCAACACCCCAGGTTTCATCCCAGCACTACAAAAGAAAGAGACAGAGAGAAAGAATGTGAGAAATTTAGAAGGCCAGAAACAAAATACTAGCAATGTGCATTGAAAACCACATCAAGAAAATTATATACCATGACTAAGTCGGGTTCATCCCAGGGATGCAAGGCTGGTTCAACATATGAAAAACAATCCATGTAATTCACCACATACACAGATCAAGACAAAAATCATGTAATTCACCACATAAACAGAATTAAAGACAAAATCACATAATCATTTCAATAGATGCTGAAAAGGCATTTGATAAAATCCAATACCCATTCATGCTAAAAGCACTGCAGAGAATTGGAATAGAAAGAAGATACCTCAACATCATAAAGGCAATATACAATAGGCCCACAGCCACTATCATATTAAATGAGAAAAAACTGCAAGAGTTCCCACTAAAAACAGAAACAAGACAAGGAGGTCCATTATCACCTCTTCTGTTCAATATAGTACTTGAGACTCTAGCCAGAGCAATAAGGCAAGAGAAGGAAATCAAAGGGGTAAAAATAGGAAAAGAAGAACTAAAACTATCCCTTTTTGCAGATGACATGATACTATACTTAGAAGACCCAACAAAGTCAACCAAAAGGCTTATAGACCTGATCAACAAATTCAGCAAAAGTTCTGGATACAAAATCAATCTTAAAAAATCAGAAGCTTTCCTGTATACTAACCACAAATTCACTGAAAAAGAAATCCAGAAAACAATCACTCACAATAGCACCCCCAAAAATAAAATACTTAGGAATAAACCTAACCAAGGAGATAAGAGACCTCTATGAGGAAAACCATAAAAAGTTGAAAAAAGAAATCAAAGACCTTAGAAGATGGAAAGATCTACCATGCTCTTGGATAGGCAGAATAAATATCATCAAAATGGCCATTCTCCCAAAAGTGTTCTGCAGATTCAATGCGATCTCCATTAAATTACCAAGGTCACTCCTTACGGACATAGAAAAGTCAGTCCTTAAATTCATTTGGAACAACAAAAAGTCCAGAATAGCCAAAGTAGTTCTTAGCAACAAGAACCATGCAGGAAGCATCACAGTACCTGACTTCAAACTATAGTACAAAGCCACAATAATAAAAATAGCATGGTATTGGCACAAAAACAGACACATAGACCAATGGAGCAGAATATAAGACTCAGAAACTAACCCACACACTTACAGTCAATTGATTTTTGACAAAGGAGCCAAAAATATACACTGGAAAAAAGACAGTCTCTTCAACAAATGGTGTTGGCATATTGGTTAACCATATGTAAAAAAAAAAAATGGAAATAAACCCCACTTTCTCACCTTGCACAAGAGTCAATTCAAGATGGATCAAAGACCTGGAAGTCAGGCAAGAAACCTTGCAGCTACTTGAAGAGGGCATAGTGCCAACACCACAACACATAGGCACAGGTAAAAACTTTCTCAACAAGACCCTAGAGGCACAAACAACTCAAAGGAAGATCAATACATGGGATTGCATTAAACTGAAGAGCTTCTGTGCAGCAAAGGAAACTATCAAGAACCTCAACAGAGAGTCCACAGAATGGCAGAAAATTTTTGCCAGCTACTCCTCTGATAGAGGACTAGTATCTAGGATATACAGAGAACTCAAGAAACTCACAGCTAAGAAAATGAATAACCCAATCAAAAATGGGCAAAGGATCTAAATAGATACTTCACAAAAGAAGAAATACAAATAGCCAATAAATGTATGAGGAAATGCTCAACATCATTAGCAATCAGAAAGATACAAATCAGAACTACTTTGAGATTTCACCTAACTTCAATTAAAATGGCAATCATCAAAAACACAAACAACAACAAATGCTGGTGACAGTGTGGAGAAGTGGGAACCCTAATACAATGTTGGTAGGATTACAGATTAGTGCAACCACTTTGGAAAACAGTATGGAGGAACCTCAGATGAATGGAAATGAACCTACCACATGATCCAGCAATGCCACTTCTGGGTACCTACCCAAAAGAATAGAAACCAAACTATCAGACTGATGCATGTGTATCTAGGTTTATAGCTGCACAATTCACAATTGCCAAACTATGGAACCAGCCAAGATGTCCATCAACAGATGAATGGATTACAAAACTATGGGATATACACAATGGAATTTTACTCAGCCATAAAGAAGAACAAAATCATGTCATTTGCAAGGAAATGGATGGAACTGGAAAACATTATGCTAAGTGAGATTAGTCAGTCACAAAAAGTAAAAAATATATGCTCTCCCTAATATGTAGAAGCTAGGTAGAAAGTGGGTCATAAGAGGGACTCCAGATGAAGGAGAAATCTTAGATGAGCAAAGAGGGTGACTTAACTGAAGGTGATGGCGGGGACAGTGGGGTGGGGAGGCAGAAACACTCTAATGCACATGATGTACTTTCACAACCATGTCACTAAATTGAACTTGAGAAGGAGGGAGGAAGAGAGAATGGGGAGGGAATAGGAGAAGGGTTAAATGAGAGATGTGTGCATGTATGCCTTTACCAGCTTGTACCTAACATAGATGTATGATTACAATGTACCAATAAAAAATAAATAAATAAATAAATAAGTTGATAATGGCATAAACAAGGAGTGACAATGGAGAGAGAGAATGGTAAAAGGACAGAAAGAAAATGGGAGCATTGAATATATGCATGCAAGGAATATTGCAAAGAAGTACTCTACATGATTCAGCTAACTGGGTAATTGATTAAATGTTGGGAAAAGAGTTTTATATCTTTGTTATATAGGCCATGTTTTCCTTTCTTCTTCTGTAACATTCAAAAACATGCAATTTAAATGCTATTTATAGTTATTTACCTTTACATTTACTAAAATACTACCTTTTTCAGTTATCTTAGAATGAGATTTTATCATTTTCTTATTTCCATATGTATAGAATATGAGAACATGAGTAAACAGTAAAATGCTTTTACTTCCTGCCACTTCCCTCCCACCCACTTGAGTTTTGTTGCTATAATCAGGAAATTGAGACCACATTATTATTGCCAAGTTGTTTATTAAATAATTACTTGTATCATATTTCAGAAATTTGCAATATATTTCTCCTTAGCCAAATATCTAAATTATTTCAAATGTTTTCCAAAAATTATTTTATGTCAGAATTTCACCTAACTTAAGTTTTTAATTATGACTTCTTTTTTTATTAACTGAAATGTATCTTCAATTGTTTCAGGAAATCTCTTCTGATATATCTTTGGTTGTTATTTCTGTTCCATTTACCATGGTCTCTTTCTCGGGAAGAAGGTGAAACATGCTCTTTCCATTATTTCATTTACCTCTGCTTCTGGTAAACTATTTTCCAAACTGCTTACTTTGTTTGAATTTTGTGAAATCTCCTTTACATAGCATAATTTTTTCAAAGAGATTCTTTGGCCAGGAGTGGTGATGCATGCCTGTAATCCCAGTATTTGGGAGGCTGAGACAGGAGGATCACAGGTTCAAGGCCATTGAGATATTATTATTCTCCAAATCATAGCTGCAAAATGGGTAAGAGAGGTACTAAGGAGAGACACTTGAGCACAGAGATGTAAAATACTAATAAAATTTGCTGTCCATTAGTAAGTGCCACAAGGTAGGCAGCTTTCTTACTGTCCTTCAGGGCCACCAAGTTTGCTTACTTTCAAACAACAAAATGCATACCTAGCTCAGCAGCAACGTCCTTGTGATTGGTGCAAATCTTATGAAATTCTGGCACTTGTCAACAGTATTACAGCTTATCTTCTGGTGCCTTTCTGTGAAGTAGAAAAAGTAATTCCTCTGGGAAGACTCAGGCTGAAGGTAGCAAGCCTTGGCAAGTGAGCTCAGTCTGCACAAATACACAGTGGCCTTGTCTTCTGCTTCTGATGATATTATTAGCACTCATATATTTCTAATTTTTCAGCAGCAGTTTAGTTGGAGAGTTTGGGACACAAACAGCTAGATCAAAAGTCAGCCATATTCTATTAATAGTGGTATTTCACATCAAAGCCTTGACTGAGATCATACTTGACATTCCAAATTATAGTAAGGGCTTATACTAGCAAATTTCCTTGTCCCTAGAATTATTCAGAACTCTCAATAAAATAGTAAGCAGTTTAAAAAAATAGGTCCCCAGATATTTTTTAAGTCTGCAGTTGCCCATTTTCATCCTACTCTACTCCAACACAAATGCCACATTGCTGCCTACTAACCAGAGGTATATATACTAACAGGAGTGAAGGAAAACTGAAGTTAAATTATGTCACTCTTTTAAAAGATTATTCCTTAAATAAATGTCTAAACTCTATTCTTAATCTTCACTCACTAAACATACTGTATGTCAATTCTAAAAAAAAATATTGTAGGAAAAGGAAAATATATGACACCATTTTAGCCAAAATTCATCCATCTAAAATAATTCTACCAGTGTTCATGCATATTTCACATATGCAGACACTTCTCTTTATGACTACAGCATAATGGGAATGGAAAGAGAGGAAAAATATGTATTTA
>PVLC010041475.1:0-12712 GCA_004027655.1 Graphiurus murinus | reverse complement strand
GTGGGAATTTGGGGAAGGGGTCAAATGAAAATTGTGAGCACATATATTGTTATCAATTTGTACCTAACAAAGATGTATGCTTACAATGTATGAATAAAAATTAAAAAAAAAAAAAGAAAACAGGGTCTCACTAAGTTGCAGAGGGTCTTGCTAAGTAGCTGAGGCTGGCCCAAACCTGCGATCCTCCTGTCTCAGTCTGCCAAGTACCGAGATTACAGTTGTGTGCCACCATTCCCACCGGTTTTGGTAGCTCACCTTGGCGGCTGGTGAAGAACACACCTGATCCAGATGGAGACTGGCTAGAGTCAATTGCTGCCCTTCTCAGTGAGGGATAATCAGGCTTGGATGGAGGTCTGATGAAAAGGTGAGAGGTATAGGTTGGAGACTTGTTTAGGAGGTAAACTCTGGGGTGGGTGAGGGAGGTGTCTAGGATTTCTCCTAGGTCTCTGGTTCAACTCTTGGGTGAATATTGGTGAAATGAGTATGTACAGTTAGGAGCAGAACAGTTATGACCCAGGGATAGGAAAGCTGGGAATGGAGGAAGATTTCTGTCTCTTTAAAAAATGACATTCATCTATTTATTTAGTACTGGAGATTGGACCCAGAGGCAGTCCTCCTCTGAGCTACATTCTCCCAGCCCAAGAGTCTCATTGAGTTGTCGAGGGCCTCACTAAGTTGCTGAGGCTAGACGCAAACCTACAATCCTCTTGTCTCAGCCTCTCAAGTACCATATTACATTGTCTTCAAAAAGGACCTTTACCCCTCATTTGTCTAAAGCAAGTTCTAACCCAGGACTGTGGCATGCACCCAGTTATTACAAATCACAGACATTATTTCATACAATGCAGTCTCTTTCTTGGACACTGACTTGTTAAAGAGACACTGGGTGTCATCCACTGCAGTGGCCCATTGGGCTGCAGCCTGTCCCACCTTCTGGACCTATCTGGACCTGCATCCAGGAGGTGTCTTTTTGCTTATTCCTCTAACCTGCAGAGAAATTCTTCTACAGTCACCAGTGAAAAGAAGACAAGTAATAAACATAAAAATGACAACTCTAAGTGAGGAGTAAAGACAGGAAGTATAATGGCATCTCAGCAAAAGGGAATGGTATTTGAGCAAACCCTTAAAGGTGAGTGGAATATGGATACTTAACCAGGTAAGAGAAGAATCCTGGTAAGATGGCAGCAATGGCTCAGATGAAAGAGTGTATAAATCTCTGATCTAATGACTTAGGTTAATTATTTTCATTCAGAGAATGCTGGCATTGCTTACCAAGATGACTGAATAACAACAACAACAAAAACCCAGCCCAGTCAAGAAGTGGGCAATTGAACTAAATAGACACTTCGCAAAAGAAATATAAATAGCCAATAAATATATGAAAAAAAATGTTCAATCTCATTAACAATCAGGGAGATGTGAATCAAAACTACACCGAGATTCCATCTAACCCAAATCAGAATGACAATCATCAAGAATACAAACAGCAATAAACGCTGGTGAGGATGTGGGGAAGTAGGAACTCTTCTACACTGTTGGTGGGGTTGTAAGTTAGCACAGCCGCTATGGAAATCAGTGTGGAGATTCCTCAGAAAACTGGGATGGATCCACCAGTGGATCGAGCAATACCACGCCTGTGTATCTTCCCAAAGGGACTGAAATCAGAATATTATAGTGATACATGCATATCAGCATTTATAGCAGCACAATTCACAAGAGCCAAATCAGGGAACCAACCTAGGTGTCCATCAACAGATAAATGGATTACAAAATTATGGGATATACACATAATTTAATTCTACTCAGCAGTAAAGAACAAAATTATGTTATTTACAGGAAAATGGATGGACCTGGAGAATATTGAGACTAGCCAGTCACAGAAAATGAAGGGTCATATGCTTTCTCTCATATTTGGTGGCTGGGGAGTAATCAAGATACAAGAGGGACATTAGGGAAGTCCTTCTCTTTAGGAGAAACCCCAGTGGAGTGATGGATGTGTGTGTGGTGGTGGGAGGTGGATTCATGAAGGAAACACTTCCATTGACGTTTTGTCCATATATGAAATTATCAACGCCAACCTCAATATTATGTGCTGAGAAGGGGAGGGAAAAGGGTGGCATCTGAATTTTGTTATGATGCGAGATTACAATGCACCAAAAAAAATGTATGTTTTTTTTTAAAGAAGTAGTTGCTATTCATGATTGCTTTGATATGTAATGGAAACATTATCCTAGGAATATTTAAAAAGATATCTTCTCTCAGATTACACCACTGAAGAATATTGATGATTCTATCAAGTTGATCATCTGAAAGAGTTAAAGCAACTGAAATTCATTTAGAATGTGCATTTGATACAGAAACATGTTTCTATTCTTTTATTTCTGATTGTGTCTTATTTGGATCACTCAGAGATGTGCTCTGGCCCATAAGTTCCAGGATGATATAAATGTTTAGAATGCGTTGTGCATGTGATGGTGCTACTGAATATCTTTTTCTCTGATAAAATCAGAAAGTTTCTCAGATACTGGAGTAGATATTTCCAGTAATTACATTGAAAATCATATAGATCCATGCTTCTGAAAATAAATTTTACATCAAATGTCTGCTTAAATTTACCTTGGTATTTGACATGTTCTCATAAGGGTTGATTGTTGAAATAAACGGATTTTTCCTTCCTGCTAGTTTATTAACCTAAGAATGCCATTATAATCTTAACAAGATGGTGTTTATTTATGTATTTATTGGTACTGGGGGATTGAATCCAGAGGAATTCTACCCCCATCCCTTTATATTTTTTATTTTGAAACTGGGTCTGTCTTGCTAAGTTGCCGAGGCTGGACTTGAACCTGTGATTCTACTGTCTCAGCTTCCCAAGTACTGTGATTACAGGTGTGTACCACCACACCAGGCACCAAGATGATTTTTAGATGCTTCAAGAATGTTGAGAGGTCCGTTTTCACTCAGTGTCTTTACTCGCTATGGAGGGTCACTTATATCCTAGGCACGGGAGTCATCTTTGCCTCTTGTCTTGTTTCATAAAGTGTACTTGTCTTGAAGTCGCATGGCTCCTCCAACTGAAATGTTTCTTGCTATCATACTTATTTGTAGTTTTATTATAACCACCCATTCCAGGTACTCATCATGTAGACTGCTGGAGTAACAAGTTGACTCCTTTTTCTGACATCCTGCATCTTCACCTACATATCCTCTACAAATAAATTATTCTGAAACTCAAAATCCTGCGTACTATTGCCTAGTTACACACACACACACACACACCCTTCAAAGACTATAAGACAAAAGTCACATTCCATAAGTCCCACAAAACCCCTTTTGATCAGCTCGTTTTGTCTCCTTTTTGCCTCTGGGACACGCCCCGCAGTCATGTCCGACTCCAGCCTCTGCTCCTGCCGGCTCCTGCCTTGATGCTGTTTCTTCTCTGACCACATCCCAGTCCTGCCTGTATTTATTGGTTTATTTCAAGTCAGTGGAACTTTTCTTCATGGGTGTGCGGCACAGTGACCTCCATCTTTTATGAAATTACATCATTCATTTTATGCCTGTCATTGTATTGATTTTCATTGCTCCTCACTTGGCCTTCTGTTGCTATGTTGGTAGAAGTGAGTCCGCCATGATATTGTGTGGAAATAGGTGCTTGCAAGGACTCACTGCTGTTTGAGCAAAGTGGGCCAACGGGTCAGCACATCGCATGGAATCCACACCAAGTAATTCTGTGTTGGCGTCTCTGCAAGCTCACAAGAACTAAGCCAATGAATACATCTTCAAATGTGGAAATGCTCTGGACAGTTCAGGCATGTCTACAACTGTTTCCTCTCTCATCTGGCCCCAAGATCCCTTTCATGAGAATCTACTCTGAGTTAGATATTCAAAGTAGGTCAGGGGGTCCAGAAGCAGAGAGGTGGAGGAAAGGAAAGGAAATGTCACTGTCCTTCCAAGGACAACACCCTGTCATCCCAAGTCCTTGATGGCAGAGGAAGTGCCACTCGGGAGAAGCTATTGACCCAGGATTCCAGATCTCCAAGTTTCCTTCCCGGGCCCCTGCCATGCTGATCTCAGGGAGATGCGGCTTCTCCAGAACTCTGGTCCAAGCATCAGTGAAACCTGCGGGCTTGATTTCCACAGCACGGAAGAGACATGGCGATTGCGTGCAAAATATCTGACTAACAGATGTGCCCCGGTTCTGTCCCTTTGTCTCATTTCGCTTGGGTCCTCTCGAAGGCAGGAACTCTGTATCTCCAGCCCACAGTGATTGATACCCCTTCCCACCAAATATTTGATAAGGAATTAAGCCACTAGGAATCTTTTTAAAAATTTCTTCTTTTTAATTAAATTAATCTCTGATTCTTAGATATTAGGTGCGGCTACTTAGAATTAATTTAATATATTGAGCTTTACTTGTATATTTGGTACTGCAGATTGAACCCATGGGTATTCTACCTTTAAGCTACATCCTCAGCTCTTTTTATTTTTTATTTTGAAACAGGATCTTACTAAGTTGCTGAGGTTGGCCTTGAACTTTCACTCCTCCTGGTTCAGCCTCCCAAGTACTGGGATTACAGGCGTGTGCAATCACACCTCACCAGTACACCATTTTTTTTTTTTTTAAATGGTAGATTAAAGTCAGATGGTCATTGATGTTTGTGAGATGGAAGGTGATAAAGATCAGAATGTGTACTATACATTTGCCTCAGATTAACTTTGGCTTTAGGTTGTAACATTTAAACACAACAGGAACCAATACTGAAGTATTTTGTAGGTGCTTAGTATTATTTTAATCAATAAATTAAAATGGGGAATAACTTGAGGGATCTTTGCTTCATTCCCACCAGCGATGTACTCTGTCACTTTCGCACTGCACCACCAGAGTTAGATCTCTTGGGATTTGGAGACACATAGAAACTTCGCCTTTAGAGAGATTACCACTTAAACTTTTTATCTGAATTGGAATTATTATCTTTTTGTGGTATGTGGATTGAACTCAGGGGCATTCTACGTCCCAGCTACACCCTTAGCTGTTGGGGTCTTAGCTGGGCCCGGCTAGACCTCGCCTCTAGATGGTGCCTGGCAGAGTGCCAGGAGCAGCTGCAGGTGGTAACAACCTAGGGCTGCGCCACGCTAGAGCGCATGCACCAGCACGCCTGGCCCGTGGCCTGAGAGTGCTCCCAGGTGAGAGCTGGATGAGACGCCTCGTGACTGGAGCCCTGTGTGGCTTTAAGAGCCTCCACCTCTCGCCCGAGAGAGAATGGTCGGAGGGGATGGTCGGAGAGGATGATGGTGGGATGGACGACTACTATTGCGAGGAACGGTTATGGAGAACGAGAGTGGGGTGAGAGAGACGATTGCGGCCAGAGAGATGGTTACTGTCAGGGTTAAGAGAACGATTACTGTTACTGTCACGGTCACTGTTACTATTACTGCTTGGGTAACGTCCTCGGTCCCAGAGAGAGAGAGAGAGGTATAATAAAGAGAAGCTTGAACCAGCAACATATGGTTATCGTCTCCACTGGAGCCTCATGGCTGAGGGTCCGGCGCGGGGGACGATACTTAGCCCTATTTTTAAATTTTATTTTATTTTGATACAGAGTCTTGCTAAGTTGCCGAGGCTGGCTGCAAACCTGCAATTCTCCTGTCTCGGCCTCCTGGGATTACAAGTGTGAACCACCGCACTCCTGGCTTGAATGATAAAATCTTTATGCTTTTCACTTTGGTTTGCCTAAACTCTCTCCAATATAGAGTGCAATTTTAGTCTGATGCTTGAAAAAGGAGGTTTAACTTCCTGGCTCACTTGGATACCCAGAAAGTACTTAGATAGACTTGCATGTGTGGAAAATAGTGGTTTATTAGTTGTCTGCCACAACTATTAAGTTGTTTAAGCAGATGGTGGTGTCAATCACATGTGCTCGTGGAAATGACATTTCCTTTCCAAAAGTTCCTTGCAGCTTCTTCTTGATTATAGTAAGCTCATGATTTAGATTATCAGATTTTTATCTCAAAAGCAGAGTCTATACATACTTCTACATCTGCAACAACATAGAAGGTAGCCTAGTACTTACTATCTCAAAGAGAGTACTTGCTTATTTTTTTGTTTTTGATTAACATGTTTTAATTGCACACATCAGTGGGATTCAGTGTGATATTTCCACACCTGCATACAGTGTGTATGGGCCAAATCCAACTTCCCTTTATCTACTCCGCCCCTCCTCCCAATCTCCAGAAATAGTTATTCTCAGCTGGTTGTGGTGGTACATTCCCAAGTCCCAGTACTTGGGAGCTGAGACAGGAGGATGGCTGGTTCAAGGCCAGACTTAGCAACTTAGCAAGATCCTGTCTCAAAATAAAAAATAAAAAGGTCAGAGGTAGAATGACCTTGGCTTTAATCCCTAGTAACACACACACACACACACACACACACACACACACACACACAGGTCAACATTTTTTTTTTCTTCCACATGTGAGAGAGAACTTGAGGTACTTGTCTTTCTCACCTGACTCATTTCACTTAACATCACGTCTTTCAGTTCCCTCCAAGAGGCTTAAAGTCATTCTGCAAACCCTTTCAAGGCCAGTCAACATCCACCTTTTTCAACCTGTGATAGGTTCTCCTGTCCTGCGGGAATTTCCTCTGTCACTTTCAGAATCAGGGCGCTGCCAATAAAAACTTAAACAAAAAATAAGTTTGGCTATCCTCACTTATTTACTATCTTTGGCAAAAAGGAAAATAACTTTCCTCTTATGTTGTTTGGTCTTTAAAAGGTTTCCTTGGTGCTCTTTCTGACCTCACCTGTGCTTTTTCTGTCCCTTTGGCCCAGCTGTTGAAAAGCACGAGCCTACCATAGAGTTTTATTATATCAGAGAAGAAGAAAGTCTGAGAGTTTAATATGCGATCATTCTAGCATCTTCTGTACCTACATTTATATGGAAGGAATATAAATATATTTATATTTTATAAATATAAAGTTGATAGGGTTAACTAGCTTTTTTTTTTTTTTTTGGTATTAGGGATTGAACCCAGGGGCATTCTGCCTCCAAGCTACACCTCTAGCTCCTTTTATTTATTTATTTTTTAATTTTGAAACAGGGTCTCACTATGTTGCTGAGAGTCTTGCTAAGTTTCAGAGGCTACTCTTGAATTTGCAATCGTCCTGTCTCGGCCTCAGGAATTACAGGCCTGCACCACCAACCTGGCTTTTAACAGTTTTAAATAACAGCTCTTAACAGTTTTAAATAACAGTCTACTCATACAAATGCAAGGTTGTTAGACTTGCATACTTGGAAAATTTGTGAGATATTCCGTAAGTGTGGGTGGAGGAGAATCTGAAATTTGAAATTTGGAAGTTTATTGTAGAATCAGCCTTTTGTGATTTTAGCATACACAAGCCATTATACAATAGTTTCCATTTCATGGCATCCTGAACACATTCCATAACGGATTTTATTTTTTATAACAATCCTCTGAAGAAAGTATTATTATTACCTATATCTCATAGGTTACAAAAACAAAACTAGAAGGTTAAATAATTTATCTACCCAAATCATACAGCTTGAAAGATCCAGATGCAGGGCCCAGTTCAGATCTGAGTGAATCCAGAGTTTGAACTTTGTTCCGTTAGGCCACATTGCTAATATGCTGTGGTCAGATTAATTTCTACTCTTGTTGTGCCTCAGATGTCTGATATTTCACTGAGGTGTGTGTGTGTGTGTGTCTGTGTGTGTGTGTGTGTGTGTTTTATGTTAAGACGTAGCTCCTAGTTAAAACATTAATACTCAATGTGTTAAGATCAATGTGTTAAGCTGTCTCAGTCCTTCATTAATAACATTTAATATCAGCCTGATGTTGTTGCACAAGTAAGTACTCTCATTCTAATCCTAGGCTTTCCAGAGTTCTTAGAGGTAGGTCTTCCACCTACTCCATAGTTCTATTTTACCCACGCCCTGTATCATTAAAAATGAACCAGTTGAATTGGGCATGGTGGCACACACCTGTAATCCCAGTACTTGGGAGACTGAGCAGGAGGATCACAGGTTTGAAGCCAGCCTCCGGAATTTAGCAAAACCCTATTTCAAAAGAAAAATTAAAATAGGGCTATATGCAACTGGGTTGCATCCGAAGTACAAAACGAAAACAAAACAAAACGAACCAGTTTGCCTGTTGGTTTACTTGCTCCATCTCCTGTGATCTTGGCCAGGCTGTTCAGTCTCTCTAAAACCTGCCAGTTCTGAACAGGGCCAGGGAGGAGCTCTTCTGGGTGTGCAGGTGGCTTAGCTGCCTTCTGTGCGATGGTGATTGGAACCGATGCCAAATGGTGACCAAGTGGTCGCTCTCCAGGGAGACACCCAGATGTGGCTGCTCACTTCTGTTTAAATCAATTTGGGCCAGATCTTAGCTCTAGAATGAGAATAGTGTGTCATCCACCCAGGGCTGTGTGACTCAACCAGCTGTTTGGGTAAAAAGACAATTTAATATCTTATGCAAATTCTCTATAAAGACATATTTAAAGGAAAGGAAAAATGTCTCCACCCAAATTATACTGCATGATTGACATAATTGTTTCAAGCAGACACAACCCCAACCTGGAGTCTGAATATTGCTCCATTTATAAAGTGAAGAGGATCGTCATTACCTAAGCTACTCATTATATCTAAAATTACTTTCTGCCATGTTGTGAATAATCCTGGGAAGAAAAGTTCCACCTGAAAACAAGGTAAAAGAGACTGAGTTTGTCAGATTCAGTGAACATATGTTTTGAGCCTAAAGGCACTGAGGTGCTCTGGCCTGTTACTTCACTTAATTTTAGGAACAACTCAGTGAGTTAAGCCTTGTCCACATGTCACCAATGAAGAAACTAAGGATGGCTTCTGAGTTTGGGATGGTTTAGAAACTGATTAAAGCTGGGCATGGTGACGCACACCTGAAATCCCAGGACTTGGCAGGCTGAGACAGGAGAATCACAGGTTCAAGACCAGCCTCAGTAGTTTAGCAAGACACTCAGCAATCTAAGGAGACTCTGTTTCAAAAACAAAAATTAAAAAGGGCTGGGGTTGTAACTTGGAGGTGGAATGCCTCTGGGTTAAATCCCTAGTACTACATTAAACAAACAAACAAACAAAAAAAAGGAGGAGGAAGAAAGGAAGGAAGGGAGGGAGGGAGGGAGGGAAATAAAAGGAAAGAAAAAAACTGATTAAGATTAGGAGTAAGCCGGGTGTGGTGGCGCACGCTTGTAATCCCAGCATTCGGGAGGCTGAGACCAGAGGATCCCGGTTCGCGGTCACCCTCAACTACCTAGTGAGGCACTCCGCAACTTAGTGAGACTCGGTTTCAAACTAAAGAATAAAAAATAGGGCTGGGGGTATAGCTCAGAGGTAGAATGCCCCTGAGTTCAATCCCCAGTACCGCAAAAAAAAAAAAAAAGATTAGGAGTAAGAGCCAGGCGTGGTGGTGGCGCTTGTAATCCCAGCATTTGGGAGGCTGAGGCCGGAGGATCTGGGTTCACAGCCAGCCTCAGCTACCCAGTGAGACACTCCGCAACTTAGTGAGATCCTGTTTCAAAAACAAAGAATAAAAAAATAGGGCTGGGGGTATAGCTTGGAGGTAGAATGTTCCTGAGTTCAATCCCCAGTACCGAAAATAAAAAGATTAGGAGTAAAAAATGGCAGAACAAGCCAGGTGTGTTGGTGCACACCTATAATCCCAGTACTTGGGAGGCTTGAAGCAGGAGGATCGTAGGTTCAAGGCCAGCACGTGGTAATTTAATGAGATCCTGTTTTGAATTAAAAAATAAAAAGGACAGGTAGAGTAGCTCACAGGTAGAATGCCCCTGGGTTCAATCCCCAATACTATAAAATAAAAATAAAGTATAAACATTTTTTAGAAGAATGAGGGTCCCAAACTCAGTATGCCATTATTTTTCTTGTTTGTGGCTAGGGATAGGAATAGTGATTAAAAACAACAACAAAACCAAGGCCTAATTATGGATGGTTAATATCTTTAAAAAACTGGACGAAATAGATTCTATACTTTAATGAAGATTTGAAAGGTGATAGTTTTCAGTCTGTGTGGTGGGGTCTGGGAGGCCCAGTGGTCATGACTGTAGATTGATGTGAACTCTGTGCACCATTCATTTTACTTTTGTTCCCCCAGGACATCTCTTTTTTCCATATTGCTCTAATCAAGTGCAGAACGAAGGAAAAAAGAGGTCAAATCCCACTCCCATCCTCTCAGTGCGGGGAGAGGAGATGGGAGGGAGCCACTGTGAAGCAAAGAGGTGTTTGAGCCGCTTAGCAAGCTGCCAAGGGCTTCAGAACAGGCCACTTAGTCCCCTCAGGGAAGGAAGAATCGTGGTGTTCCTGGATGTGTTGATAGGTGAAATATAAATGGGCAGTTTAGAGTGTGACTGAATAAACACATACTTCAACAGCATAGATTTTAGGCTCTTGACGGAAAGGACCTATTTGGTTCTAATTTTCTGAAAAGTGCCACCCACGTCGCAAGCATGGTCCAAATAGCCTGTAATGATTCATCTGTTGTGCTCACGCTACCCATTTTTGCATTTCGCCACGAGAAGCCATAAAAGATGCGTTTTTACTGGTGTAGCTTCCTGCGTTGCCTGTGGCTATTACTATTGGATGTATCCCTTGGCCTGCACAGAAACAATTGCAAAGTGTTACAGTGTATTACTGCTGAAAGGACGATTGTAATAATGCTTCCAACAGGCCCCTGCCGTGGATGCAGATGACTTATGGTAGTCAAGGCTGAAAGGGCCCTTATTTTTGTGTTTGCTCTTCCTTGGAAAAATAACATGCTGAACACAGAAGAAATACATTCTAATAGTCATAGTGTTCCGTGTGAAAACAGAAGCTTTGTTGGTTTTCGACAATGGAAAACCCAAAATTTATTTCATGGTAGTTGGCGGTGTTTTATTCTCTATTATTTTTGAAATATTCATAAAAACCATTTTGTCTACAGACATAAAAAAGTGTTCAGGACAAGAAATAAGATATTTTAAAAGGAAGATGAGAAAATGTAAGTCTGTATTGTATGTGTGTGCTGCAAACGTATCTGAGGTGGGTTTTTTTTTTCTTTTTCTTAATTTCCCCTTAACTTTGACTGGTTCAGTAGTATGTTGGAGAGAATATAGCTTTTTTTTTTTTAATTTGCAGGGGAGAACGTTAGCTGAAGAAATTATTGTAGGAAGAACAAAGGGAAAAAATGGATCGTATATCCGGGCATGGTGGCACACACCTGTAGTCCCAGTACTTGGGAGACTCCAATAGAAGGAGGTGTGAGGTTAGCCTCAACAACATAGTGAGCTCCTGTTTCAAAATAAAAAATAAAATAGGACTGCGGGTGTAACTCTGGGTTCAACCTCCGGTACCAAAAAAAAAAAAAAAAAAAAAAAAAAAAAAAAGGGAGTAATATATTGATTGTCCCAGTGAAGCGAAAGGACAGATTCCAGACATTGAGGTTGGTGCACCATTAAACACATGTGGTTAAAAGAGAAATCTTGAGAATTCTCTCTGACAGGAAGGGCACAGGTGACACACTCCTCACTTGTAAGACTAATTCCCTAAGCATTGATAGTTCCAAAGGTTTCTCTTCTATAAAACTTACGGATTTGCTGTGTGGTACAAGCAAGCCGCCTGAAGGTTATGTCTGGAACACATCCTGGCCTCCTGGCCAATCAAGGGAGAGCACCAACGTGCAGTGGGGCGGCAGGAGGACATTAGAATAGTCGTGTCCATTATGAAGTAGGCTGTCTACTGTCACCGTGGTGGTCCCTCTTCTGGGATAAATATAATACATATGTGCTTATATCCCTGTTCTTTAAGATTAAAACCTACTGGTGATCAAACCTGTAGACAGATCTGCGGTTTCCTGAGCCCAGAATAAGAGATAAAAATGAGGGATCAATATATTTGATGTAGAGTCAAAACCGCCAACATCTCTATTCGGAACAAGGAGGAAGTGTTATTCCAAATTAGACCACATGAAAGGGGTTTTGAAAGAGCATAGAGGATTGAGTTTTTCATATGGCTAACTAAAAACCAGCTGTGATTATAGACCAATGAATTAATGAACAAAGAAATGCTAATGTTTCAGATATGAATCAAGGGGTGTGTGTGTGTGTGTGTGTGTGTGTGTTGCCAGTGACTGAACCCAGAGGCATTCTACCTCCAAGCTACACCCTAAGCCCTATTTTATTTTTTTATTTGGAAACAGGGTCTCACTAAGTTGCTGACAGCCTTGCTAAGTTGCTGAGAGATTTTCCTGTCTCAGCCTCCCAAGTACTGGGATTTCAGGCATGTACCACCATGTGAATTGAGATTATTATTTTTTTATGTGAAGCCATCCATTTGTGGGTTGAAAGAGAATAAAGTTTAAATGTCCAAGTTTATTAAAATGTGTTATAATATTTACTAAATATGTAGGTCTTTCCAAAAACATATTGAAAATTACTTAAAGAGCAAACTCTTTCCACAGTCCAAGTAGGGTGACACTACTGTCTTATCTCACTGTCTACATTTTTTGAAAATACCTTATTATCTTTAACGATACAATGTAATCCAAAAGAAAAACAAAATATCTATCTATGGAAATCTAATTCATATCTTGATGAAATTTTTGTTTTTCTCTTCAGTCAGAGGCTTAGTGTTTTCTTGCTTTAGCAAAAAGGGAAACCTGTACCACAGG
>PVLC010041474.1:0-13388 GCA_004027655.1 Graphiurus murinus | reverse complement strand
GCTGCAGATGTCTTACCCTTCCTGCAGGTTCAGGACTCCCCGCTCCCTTCTCCCTCCCACGCTTCCCGGCTGCTCAGCACGCAGTGGTCACAGCCTCCCCAGACTGGCCTCCTCGCCTCCTCGCTGGCATCTACGAGCCAGGCGCCAGAGGACGGCCTCTCTTTTCTATTCATGTTTGCTGTCTGCTTCCAGACCATAAAGAACAGAGTACCAGATCCTTCACTGTGCTCCCGTGGCTCTCTGCATGTGCTTCAACCTCCAGTGATCATGGAATTACACAAGGTTTAAAACTTCACTATGAAGGAATTCCAAGAAAAATCAGTATTGGGATTTCTCCCCCAGGCTTATAAGGGGCAGCCTGCTCAGAATGTAGTCACACAGTAACGACTGGAGGGAACAGGAAGATGGGGATGAGGGTGACAGGAGTACCAGAAGTGGCCTGCAGGTAAATCAAAGTTCAGAGGGAGGACTCAGCAATTGTTCCATCTGCTTTGGTGAGAGCTTTATTTCAGACCTGTTTCCTGATGATTTTCTAAGGCTTATCCTGATAATATTGGTATATTATCTGGAAATGTTTCCAAGCTGCAAGTTCAAGGCATCAAGTTCTTAAATTACTATGAAGAATAGAAAGTAGTAGAGAAATAGAAAATCTTACACACTGTTGGTGGAACTGTAAAGCACTACAGCCACTCTGGAGAAGAGTATGGAGGTTCCTTAAAAAATTAAGAATGGAACCACCATATGAATCAGCTACATCACTCCTCGGTACCTTTCCAAAGAACAAAAGTCAGAGCACGACAGCGATACACATGTACTCACAACAGCCACAGAACTGACCTAGCTGCCTGTCAGCAGATGCATGCATAGAGCAAATGTGGTATACGCACAGAATGGAATTTTACTCAGCCATAAAGAAGCTGGAACTGAAGAACACCGTGCTAAGTGAGATCGGGAACAGGCTTAAGGCCACCCTCAGCAACTTAGTGAGGTGCTCAGCAATTCAGCAAGACCCTGTTTCAAAACAGAAAATAAAAAGGGCTGAGCATGTAGCTTGGAGGTAGAGTGCTCCTGGGTTAAATTCTCAGTATCTCCCCCCAAATAAAATAAAATAAAAATAATAAAAAGGGCTAAAGGTGTGGTACATGGTAGAGCACCATCAAGCAAGGAAGCAAGCAGGAAGGAATTTTTAAAAATATGTTATCAGAATCTTTTTTTTTTTTTTTTTTTTTTTTGCAGTACTGGGGATTAAACCCAGGGGCATTCTACCTCAAGCTCCATTCCCAGCCTTATTTTTTATTCTTTATTTTTAAAAGGGTCTCACTAAGTTGTGGAGGGCCTCACTAAGTGACTGAGGTTGGCTGCGAACCCATATCCTCCTGCCTTGGCTTCCCAAGTACTGGGATGACAAGCGTGTGCCACCACGCCCGGCTCAGAAAAATTTCTACCAAGCCAGGAGCCTGGCTGCAATCTGACTACATGGGAAGCTGAGACAGGAAGATCGAAGGTCCAGGCTACCCTGCTGTAACTTAGGAAGACCCTGTTTCAAAATAAAAAGGGATGGGGGTGTGGCTCAGAGACAGACAGCACCCCTGGGCTCATCCCCAGTGCTACTACAAAGAGAAAGAAAAGTTCCTATTAAAAGTTCACATTTAAAACTGGGTCATTTTTACCTTCCTCAACTATAACAAGCCAGGGCAGTGGATGAGGATGGCGGGATGAGAAGGGTCTAGAACCACAGGCCAGGATGGACGCCAAGGACTCAGACACAGGCGGGACAGAGCTCTCCTCCCAGCTGGGCTTCCGCCAGTCTTCATGCTGAACGTGCACTCCTGCTCCCGGCCAGTCCAACGTTACCCAGCCCTTCACCTTCTCCCAAGTCTCTCCTGGTCCTCCCAGCTTCTCTCTGCATAGGAGTCTCATGGATTCACACAACTTTCCATGAATCTTTTACACTTGTTACGTCATGCGTCATACATGTGTTCTCTATGAGGTAAGTTTCCTGGGAACATCCTGGGTACTCGGGCAGCTTGTGTGCTGGAGACAGAGGCCTCCTCCTGCCTTCTTCCCTGTAGAGAGGCAGCCACTCTCACAGCTCACCTTCGTCCTGTGCTCCCCTGACCCCGGTTGTCATCTGCTTCTTTCATTTTCTTTCTCTCTGATGGCTCCTTCCACAAACATACTCAAGTCTCCTCAAAGAAACACCTACTTACCACCAGGCCTGCCCTGGAGTACCCAACTCAGCGATCTGTGTATGTCTTTTCTCTTAATGGATTGTTAACCCCTTGAAGACTGAAAGAGTCTCACCTTTTGCACTGCCTCTACTAATACCAACTACAATATTTTATATGTAGACTAGGCAAGGCTGAACAAACTGGAACCACAGATTTTCTTTGACTATATAAGGCTTATTTGACAAAAATGCACTGTCAGATTTGGCTTCTTAAATCACTGGCAAAGAAAGGGAAAGAAGTATCATACCAACATAATCTTAAACAATTTTATAATACTGTCTTAAAATCCCATAAATCAAAATCAGTATAACTGTAAACATTTTGAGAATGATTAACACACAAAAATTCTGAATCTAGAAAGAGTGAAAATTCAATTTTATACTAACGCTAAAGGCAATTTTACTTGTCACACACTACCAAAAAGTCATAATTAAAATTAGCACCAAACAAATTACAAATAGCAGCCTATAGGTTCACTTGTTATGTTTTTACACAAGTTAATATGTAAGTATGTAATTACCTAAATATATTATAATTCTATTCCTAATATATCAAATTGGGACTCAAATGCATTTCTACCATTCTAAGTGAACAAGTTGACATCAGTGATAGGTATTAAGAATATACAGACATTGGAGAAGCTGACAAAGTTTGTTTCCTCAAGTTGAAGGTTAAGGTCCATACAATAGAAGTAATTTACCATTTTACTAAGGCAACAGATGCCGTGGCAGTAAGCCACTGTGCTAGAGTCAGAGCTGCCTGCCACCTCACATCTGATCAGCCACATGGCGCTGCATTATAGTAGCTCTTTAAAAAAGCAACGAAGATTTTCTCTCTTTGTAGAGAGAAGAGTCAGCAGCCACTGCTGGTGAGGAAAGGAGGGAGTCTGTGTAGGAAGGAGCAGCTCTTACCTGCCCATGATCTAAACGGATAATGCGCAGCTCTATGGAAACAAGCCCGTCCTGCGCTCCATGTTAAAACAGGGTGAGAAATTCACCTGTTCCCACAAGCACTCCAGCCAGAAGTGATCTTCTATAGCTCTGTAAATGGCTTTAGGCCTGCACAACATGTTGTTTAAGTCTTTCGTTTTATTTTATTGCAGGTCAGAGGAAAAATCACATGCAGGTACAAATCCTAAACTACCTTTACATCTTCGTTGGTTTTGTACCTCAATTTCCTATTCCTTGAAATAACATCTAATTTGTCATAAGAACTTAAAATGAAACAGGCAATGTATATAGTGCTTAAGATTTAAAAACAGGTCGCAGAACTTTTACTGAATTTTTAGGTGCTCAATAAACAGTAGTTACTGGAACTGTCATGTCAAAGTCAACCTAGGGATCCCCGCGGGGCACGCTGCGTGTTTCCAGGGTTCTCACCGCGCTTGGAGAGAAAACACACCAGTTCCCCTCCACTCCCATGTCCTCGTCTGGACTGCCCCACACCTCCGGCCATGGCCGAAGCACCTGCACCCGCACAGCCACCAGTGGAAGAAGATAAAGGAGGAAGGGACACAAACAGGGTGCGGAGAACTGAGGAGAAGAGGCGGTGGCAGTCAGCCAGCACACGGGGCCACCCGCCCACAGCGTCCACCGAGGACCTGCCTCACACAGCGGGGCTGACCGTGGGAACCCACCACTCAGGTCCACACAGAGGTGGTGCACTTTAGAGCTCTCCAGGTCAAGAACAGTCTATAATGAAAAACCCGCAGGCAGGAACCTGACATCGATTCAACTCCTCCGTCTAGTGCAGAGGAAAAGGTTCTGTGGCCATCAGAGATAGAAAGTTTCAAGAGTGACTCTCATTCATACCCTCTCCCATAATTTAGGAATATTTTAAAATAACAGGAATCCTCTCTTCAAGTAAAAAGCCTGGCTGACTTTAGAGACGGTGAGTGTCTGTGCATCCCTGCCAGTAATTCCTTTCTTAGTCTGGTATAGTATTTTAATTTATGTCTCCACCAGAAACTGGGGAAGTCCCTGTACCGTGTCTTTAAGCAAAATACAGACTTAAAGAGTAGGGGCTATGGAGAAGAAATACCCTTTTTATGGATTTACCTTTCTCTCAAGAGGCTTGAGTTTTCTCATTTATATGGTAATTAATTTTCTCCTGACAAAAGGTTTAATCAAGTGTAAATTTTTAAAAAAATGAAATAAAAGGATGCATTAGACACGTGTCTATAATTGCCTACTGACAAAAACTGTTTTAACTTCGATTTGTATCAAATGTGAGGTGGACAAGGTTTACTATTTTGATTAACGTCAATAACAAGAGAAACTTAACTGGCAGGTGTGTAGCCGGCACTATGCTCACCTCTTCACATATACCACCTCATTTAGGACTCATAATGACTAGTGAGATGTATCATCTCCATTTTATAACTGAACAAATAAAGTCTCAAAAAGATTGGGGAGATTGTCTAAGTTGCATAGTTCTTAAGTGGCAAACCCATAATTCCTACCCAGAACTATGTGACCCAAAGGGCGGTGGCTGTAAGTGTTCTCTCGTTCTCTGACAGGTGGAGACAGAAGCATGAGGTGACTGTGGACAAGCACAGCCCCAGCTCCTGCAAGTGCTCACCCACATCTGACAACTCAGCTGCAAACTGGCCTGATTTTGCCAAGTACGTGTCCAAGTTGAGTGCAAAGTCTCTTCTTTCAACTCCATTAAATCTAATTTCTGGTGGGATCAGAGAACTTCCTCTTACCTGTGTTAATCTAATTTTTGGTGGGATCAGAGAACTTCCTCTTACCTGTGTTAATCTAATTTTTGGTGGGATCAGAGAACTTTCTCTTACCTGTGCTGCCATCTCCACTCTCCATAGATGGCTTACTGGTTTCTGACGGATTGTTCATTCTTGAGTCTGCAATAAAACACAGGTGTGTAAGTTTTAAAAAAACTGGGATGCCAAGAACAGTAGTTCACATCTGTAACCTCAGCATTTAGAAGGTTGAGACAAAAGGGCCACGGGTTCAAGGACAGCCACAGCAATTCAGCAAGGCCCTCAGCAACTGAGACCTTGTTTTGAAACAAAAAATATAAAAATGGGGCTGGGGTTCAGCTCAGAGGGGACCCTGGGTTCCACCTTCAGTACCACAGTGGGGGTGGGGGGGATGGTTGTTAAAGAGGCAACACTGTGGCAGGGAAAGGGTTAATGTTAGACTCCTCCTACAGCTCAAGGAGATGGTGCACACGTTTTGTGCTAAAACTCTGCAAACTGTAATAAAAGGACACCTGAATAAAATTCAGGTTCCCTGGAACCCTAAAAGAATCCACAAATATATATCTTTCTGAAGAATTTTAAGACTCTCCTAAGAAAGATCCCAGAACTCTTAACTCTAACCTTAAAAAAAAAAAAAAAAAATTATGTTCGAGTGTCTGATATATAAAAGGAATAAATGCTCTAAAACATTATGTTTAAGATGTATATCTTTTTCTAAAAGCAAAGATATTCACTAATGAGAACCAAAACAATCCATTGGCAATCTTGACACAGAAAACATGTCTAGCAAAAGTGCTTCCGTTTTATTCTCCTCTCCAACAAAACTAAGCCGGAGCCAGGTGAGGAGGTGTCAGGGGCACCTCGTGCACCTCTGTGGCCAGCAAGGACCAGAAGCTACCAGAGGCCGCCCCAGGTCTCTCTAACCACACCCACTCCCAAGTCCTATTACCTTGGCATCCCAAATGATCTGCTAATTTGGGCTTACTTCTTTCAGAGTTACCTATTCAATCAAGGTTTGCTTCCACAGTAAAGTTTTTATCAAGTCTATCACATGGTATCCCAGAACACATGCAAGAGAAGACCAGAAAAACTCCACTCCTTCTACCTCCTCCAAAGTGTAAAAACAAAAAGAGAAAGAACAAGAGTGAACATAAAGTATACACCTTGTTCTCAACCTACTGCAAACTCGGATTATTTATCGTCAACTAAGTTGTGTCCACCTTTCCCCTCCTGAGTGGAGAACCATTTAACTACAGTTACTAGTGGACAAAAGGTGCCCAGCTCGAGTTTGTCTAGGATTTTTTAACCAGTGAGCACATTCTGTCACCTGCACAAAGTGTTAGCAGGAAACCAAGACCATCATGCAAAGTCTCGACCACACTGTCCACAGCTGCAGTATGGACGCAGAAGGAGAAAGGCCAGGAGGCGCCCCGCTATACATTTCATTTCCAACCAGATGCTGCTAAGCTTTTGGAAGAGAGGACGTTTTTGTAACTGATGCTTCTCTTATGGGCTTGGACAACTCCACCATATCTCTGGTTTGTTCTCAGATGTTCAAGGGCTTGAAATGTGTATATCTGTGGCCATAAATTAGGGCAGTTCTACAATTCCCTTCCCCCACTGTCCAGAAAAATTTACTTACTGAAAGCACACTAAGGTTTGAAAGGAACAGGTGGTATGACTTAGTAAAAAACAGCTTTCTGAATGACCTACCCAAATCTTATGAAACTTAACAAAGATCCTAACAAATTTAATAGAATAAACCACTAAACAAACATACTGCTTAATGCTTCCTTTAGAATGTAAAGGAAAGGAGGGAAAAAAATCAGTTAACATTCATAAAAAGAGTACTGATTTTCCCACATACACGGACATCACAGAAATGAAGCAAGTGTAATTCTCCAGCTGTGAGCCTGACCCCGCACTATCCAAATCCCAATCTCCACTTCTACAAATTAAAAGTCGTGTCACCGATATTTAATGTGAGTCTTCTAAGGATCTCTCATTAAACTGTCAAGA
Organism: Graphiurus murinus; assembly: GCA_004027655.1. Taxonomy (NCBI): domain Eukaryota; kingdom Metazoa; phylum Chordata; class Mammalia; order Rodentia; family Gliridae; genus Graphiurus; species Graphiurus murinus. Next base: position 6,416 of record PVLC010041474.1, on the reverse strand, counting down.
GCTTCAAAGGCATTTAACAAAACTAAAGCCACATAAAAATAATAAAACAATAAAATTCAGATAATTGTACAATCATGGTAAGACTGTTTCAATTGTATTTATTAGTTGAAAGTAGTAGACATAATTTCTAACTCTAAAATAAATGCTAAAAATACTTCAAAAAGGCATTTTCACATTTCTTGAGCTCCCACCTTAGTAAATGTAAAAGAGTGCATATGAGTAAATTCTTCTTTGAATCTGGAAGATTTTTTCTCTCTCTGGGCAATGCAAAAAATATAGGTCTGTGCCCCTAACCTAACCACGTGATGAGTCTAACGTACATCCACACGTTGCTCCTGAATCTTGACAACAGTTTGTAGTTTATGTCATGCACTCTATACAGTGGTTTTGATTGGGATGGACAAATACTACTACTAACTTGGGTTTAAGCCATGTCTTCTATGTAAGAATGCAAACATCTTTAGAATTTTCTATTTACTTTATCCTTGGCAACTGTGAGCCTGGTAGAAGTAGCCTTAGTTTTCAAGTGGGGAAAATGGTATCCTGGAAACAAGTCCATTGCAAAAGTTTTATGCTTAAGATAGCAATGCCTGGAGCGCCTATCATTTGACGCTATCGGTCACTATAGTACCTAAGAGGTCTCAGCAATTCTGCACATAAAGAGACAAGACTTTACACAAAACATGGCCACCACGGGCCACTGTACATCTGAATACCAAAGTGCCCCAATCTATTTTAAACCTCAGTCACCAAAACTGGTTTATATATTCAAGTAGGCCATCTCCCTCTCTAAAAAGCTTGCCACTCTATAGGGAAAACTGTAAAAACAGGCTTTCCAATACCTAAAACTGTAGTTTTCTGAAGATGGTTAGTTTTAAAAATAAAAACAAGGACTAATCTTAGATGAAACTTTAAGACAGCGCATAATTTCTCAAATCTGGACCCTGTTGAGCAGAGCAAGCACCGTCAACACTGCACCCCTCTGGGTCAGTGTTTGTGGAAACAATTCTGCACTGTGGCGCCACCTTATTTTTCACTGAGCATTTCTGTTTTGGTATGCAACGTTCTCATTAGGCATGCAAAACATTTGATCAACATGTACATATTATTTAGGTACAATTTATACCTTGTTTCTGATTTAAAATGTCGTCAGAACTACACGAAATGCTCTCCACAGACAGTTCCCCAAAGTAAAAATGTCCTCCATTCTTGTTGAATTCTAAACCCACACTGTTCACTGAACCAGACTGGGGTAGGGAGGGAGGGCCCAGGGCGCAGGCAAGTGCAAGGCCCGGCTTGTGCTCTGCACACGCTCTCCCTTCCTTCCTCCCTGCAGGCCCACCTCTCCTCTCCCCTCCCCTCGAGGGGTGCATAAGTGAGGAGGCTTTTATGCATAGTCAACCCCACACATGCAATTTCCATATTAAAGCTTCTAAGAAAGAACTGCGCTGGTACCCACCTAGAACACAGTCACTGCAGTCCAGCATTGCTGTGCAATCTTCTAGAGGTGTAGACAGTCCAAAGCAAGCAAGAAACAGGTAGCGGTCTGGGGCGGGGAGAGAAGGTAGTACTATTTCTAACAAATCTGCACTATGTTCTTAAGAGAACAAGGGGTGGGGGCATGGAAAGTGGATTAACAGGAGAAGTAAAATACAACTTCAGCTACTCCATAGCAATCTTCAGCTGAATAAAGAAACTTCAGTTGCTCCGAGTTTTAGTCTCTCCTACCAGCTAGGACTGACATTGTCAAGGCAACTGAAGCATGAAAAGTTCCCCTTTTTGTAATAAAATAGAAACAAAGATTGCAGCTGGCAGTTTCCATAATGAAGCTTAATCAGTATGCGCGTGATTAGGGCCTTATGCAAATCTCTCCTCGTTAGCACAGCAGCCAGCACTTTGAAGTCCAGGAACAATTCATTTACAGAATACACTGAAAGTACTCCCTGCATAATTTAAATCGGTGCATAAATATTTATCATCTCATTTGCATATTAATTGGCAGTGCATGAAGGGAAAAATTATCTCCTGAGTGCCAGCATAATAATTAGGAGGATAAAATGAGATTTCTTCCAATAGCCTGGCTTCTTGGACCTAACTTGAGATAGTACCAGGGGAGAAGGGAGGGACAGGAGACAGAGTTCTGTTAAAATGCCACTGAAATGACACGTACAAATTAGAAACAACTCTACAGACTTAAGCACCTTTAATCTTATTCCTGCTGGCAACAATGACTTCAGTAATAAGAGGATTTGCAAAAAGCTTTCCACACAATCCAAATAATCCCAAGGAAACAATTAGCAAGGTAGAAGCGGAACACGGGGCTGTCAAGATGGGGCTGGTGTACTGATAGGGAATTTTCCAGTTATTAACATACACTGTCAGGAGAAGGCCTCCTTAAAACATGGCAACAGTATAAATGTGGAAGCAAGGCAGAGGGTATGAGAGTCTGGAGACTCATCTCCAAATCTCTGCTACACTACCAACCTAGCAGAACACAGGAGCTGATGTACACATTGCTCAGTACCCTTCTTCCATCAACATCATGGTCAAGTGGGAAGAAAACCATTTGTTACTTCGAATACAGATCCTCCAAAAAAGGGGCCAGGTGAACTGTGCAATCAGTGTTTTCAAGTGAACTTCATTTATGGATCCCCCTGCCTCTGCATCCTCACTAAGCAACCTGTTCATTCAACTAAAAGTGAATTTACACGGTAAACCATCAACCCAAAAGCCTCTAGGCACTAGAGTTTGACAACACTATACCCTACTTGTCATAGATATTCAGGAGGAGATTTATGAAATCCCCACAAGGTAAGTGTCATGGCCCTCTTTTGGGGATAAGGAAACGGAGGCACAGAGAACCAAAGCACTTTCCCCCATGTGACACTCATAACTCGGAGTCAGGATTTAGGTCCAGATTGTGCTGCTATCAGCACCTGAGCTCTGGGCTAGGCTGCATTATGGAGGGGTCGGTTCTACATTCCGGGGACTGCTGAAGGGGAGGGCCTAAGGCAGGCAGCAGACCCAAATGGCTCGGTTTGAGGACACCAGGGAGGCTGACGAGTGGCTGGGGGCAAAGCTGTGCGCTTGCATCAGGTGTGCACTAGGCAAGGAGGGTTCTCAGGGGCAGCACCCACTAACAACCTCTTTATTTAGAACCTGTCTTCAAGCAGGCTCGATGTCTGCTTTCTAAAATATGTATGTAGCTTTCCAAAGCATTATGGATGAAATTAAACTCAATATGCATTGAAAGAAACAAAAGACAGGATTTTTGTAAGATTTCCTTGCAAGTCAACAATTGACAGAACCTAGCTGGGCGTGGTGGCGCACGCTTGTAATCCCAGCATTCTGGAGGCTGAGACAGGAGGATCCGGGTTCGCAGCCAGCCTCAGCTACCTAGTGAGGCACTCCGCAACTTAGTGAGACTCAGTTTCAAAATAAAGAATAAAAAATAGGGCTGGGGGTGTAGCTTGGAGGTAGAATGCCCCTGTGTTCAACCCCCAGTACCACAAAAAAAAAAAAAAATAGGGCTGGGGGTATAGCTCGGAGGAAGAATGCCCCTGGTACCGCAAAAAAAAAAAAACAATTGACAGAACCCAAGCCCTGTCTTCACCTCTAGTCGGCACTCTACTTGTCCTGTTAGTTTTTCAGGATCTTAAATGAGCATGTGGAGAGCTGGGGAGAAGCACCGCCACCGTTGAGTGCCTGGAGCCATGTGTGACCAGACCCCCTTCAGAGGGACACCCCAGAGTTGTGCTCCTGCTCCTCAGTCTGGAGCTGGGGCCGGAGCAGGCAGCTGTGCAGGGGAAGAGACATCAAGTCAGTGGAGAAAGGGGACAGCTTGAAAGCGGCAACTTTCTTCAATAATCATTCACACCACTTTATATTAGAATAACCAAGAACATAATACAGAACAGAAAACAAATTTTCAATGAGCATTTAAGTTGGATGTGTTAGATCACGTAGGTCCGGCTGCTTGGGAAGGAAGGGTTGTGATGGTGGGTGTGGCTAGCATACAGGAGACCCCTCCTCTTCGGCATTCACACCTTAAATTCACTGCCTGCCCTTATTTCAGAACATCTCTGCAACTTACCCTCCACCTTTTTGTACATTACATAGAAACTCCTTTAAAATACCTTTCCTTTACAGATTTGGTCTTTCATGCTTTCGGCAGGGATGACTTGGAGCTACAGCCAGACAATCACCGTGTTTGCTGGTAAGCAGCCCACAGAGGCAGCGCCCTGGGAGTGGCCTTACCTCCCACACCAGGAGCACCAGCGTGGCCCCTGCCCCTCCAGGGAGGAGCTCCCCAGGAGGCTTCCAACTGCGCAACAGTGGAAGGACAACAGGACTCCCTCCCCGCCACTCTTGAAGCAGGCGCCCGGAGCTCTCCAGGGTGTTCCAGATACTGAAAGGTGCCCAGGCCTCTGCAGATGGACTGGGGAGGGATGGCTACAGTCGTCCTCTGTACTGCCCAGCCACGGCCCATTTCTATCCCAAAGAAGAAAAGGACAGAACTTTCCCACAAAGTCTTAAACGTTCACTTCATTGGTCCTGTCTGAAAAGAGATCACTTAGATTAAAACTAAACCTAAAAAGAAAACCTTAATTAAAAAAAAGATTCTGCAAGGTTTGTGTGAGTGTCAGTCATTCACACTTCAGCATGAATTAATCCAATACAACTGCTTCCTTGTCACACCTGGCTTAGGACGTGATTAGTGCCACGATGGGTGCTTCCACTGCAGAAGAGGCCAACAGACGCTCTATTAAAAACTGTTGGAGGCCTGGACCAGGGGCGGGAGGTGGGAGACAGGGTGCACAGGATGCAGAAAGGATAGAAAACAGTACTAGACGGAGGTATCAGAAGGAGCTGAAAGGGTTAAATTCATCTATTTCAAAACTAAATCTGCCCTTTATCTACACGGGGATGCTCTTCCAGGACCTAAAATTCACGGCTAACACTACTAATATTAAAATCACTTTACACTCACCAGCAAGGTTTGGGCTGGTGTCAGGGCAGTAACCGTCAACACTGAGTGAACGAGCCTGGCTGTGCTCCACCTTCCTAAGGCGCTGACATCCCTGCTGGCCGCCGTTCACGTGGACGGCCATCTGTACACTCTACCCGGCACTGACTTCTAGCGGGCAGAGGTGTCCGGCTCAACTGTCACTCCAGTCACCTTTCTGTCTCACGGTGGGATCCTGCAACTCAGTGTCACACTCAGGCACCTCAAGTCATACACGGATATCCTTTTTAATCTTTATCTCTTCTCAAAACCGACCACTACTTCAGTGACCTACTAACTTGCTTACTGAACACTCTTAATGGTTCAGTCAACACTCAGTAGTAAATATACTTAGTATCTTAAGAACTGTAAATTCTTTACCAAAACCTCACCACCCACATACAGCTTATTAACGCCCAAGTGTGAACATTCCAAAATGTGAAAACTGGAGGCTCGGCGAAGTGAGGGACACCAGCACTGCGTCACTACTGCACACACGTCACAGCGCTCGTGAGCCACACCTGAGCTGCAGCGAGCAGCGCTCAGCGCTTCAAACAGTGAGCGCCGCCGTGCACGAGCCATCCAGAGGGGCAGCTCCCCACAAAGGGCTGCCGGGCCCAGCCACGGAACCTCACTCCATGGGAAGGAAACAGCTGGGAGAATGGCCAGGCCATGTGGCTGTTAAGTGGCAGCAAAGGGGGAAATTAGTAGACCAGGAGGCAGGCGGAAAGTACGATGTGTCAAAACCACCCCAGGAGACTGAGATGAGTAGCTGGCTGGTTAATCAGAAAGGTCAACTTAAATACCATGAAAACATTACATACATCAACATTTTACCCCATCACACACATACATCCATTCACCAATCTTTATATCTTAAGATGTTAGACCAAAGTTCTTTCTTTGAGTTGGATCCAAACTCAAAAGCTCTCCAAGCTTTGGACTGAAAGTGACATATTACGTATGCGTATAGAATAAATATTAAAAAGCTGAATAAAGGTCCCATGACACATTGCTCTTTCCTAGCTGTAGCGTACTTCCATGCATCTTTTTTTTTTTTTTGGTGGTACTAGAGATTGAACCCAGGGGCATTCTACCTCCAAGCTACATCATCCCTAGCCTTTTTTTTTTATTCTTTGTTTTTGAAACAAAGTCTCACAAAGTTCCAGAAGGCCTTACAAAGTAGCTAAGGCTGGCTGGGAACCTGCAATCCTCCTGTCTCAGGCTCCCAAGTACTGGAATTCCAAGTGTGCACCACCACACCCAGCTTCTTATTTTTTGGTTATTGCTTGCAGTGCTGCAGATCAACCTGGCGTCTCGTGCCACCGTCTCGTGCCACCAGGTGGGCACTCTCCCACTCATCTACCGCCCCGCCCTGCCTTTGCTCTTTTTTTTTTTTTTTTTTTTTTTT
>PVLC010041473.1:0-13370 GCA_004027655.1 Graphiurus murinus | reverse complement strand
TCTCTCTCTCTCTCTCTCTCTCTCTCTCTCTCTCTCTCTCTCTCTCTCTCCTGTACTGAAGATTGAACTCAGGGGTGTTTTACCTCTGAAGCTATACCCCCAGCCCTATTTATTATTATTATTATTTTTTTACTTTGAAACAGGGTCTCACTAAGTTGCTGAGGCTGGCTTTGAACTTACAATTTTCCTGCCTCAGCCTCCCAAGTACTGAGATTACAGGCATATACTACCATGCCTGGCAAAACTATTTTGTTTTAAATTCCTAGTCTTGCACTTTGCCACTCTTTCAGGTCCCTTGTCACCCACTGCCTTGTATTGCAGCCACTGGGGCAGGTTTCTCTCCATGGGCAGTGTGTGAGCCTCTGCTATGCAGGTGTCCTAATCTTCACCTCCTGCGTCCCACCCAGGTCCTGATCAGTGCCAAACACTTAGCATTGCTCAATAAATGTCTATGGGCCATCAAATGTAGGTTTTTACTTCCACCATCACTTAGACTCTTAGATTTCAGTGTGTGTGTGTGTGTGTGTGTGTGTGTGTGTGTGTATGTGTGTAAACAAGGTCTCTTGCCAAGTCTGCCTTTAAACTTGCTGTGCTTTTGTCTCAGCCTCTCCCTTACTAAGATTATAGGTGTGTGCCACTATGCCCAGTTCATTCTTTTTAAAAGCCTGTTTATAGATAAATTTCCTTTGCATTATACAAAATTGAAAGTTGACCCTGATAATAACAAATTTCAACAATCAAAATAGTTCTAATATAAACAAGATGGAAAAATAATTCAGAACTCCTTTAGGGAAATACTTTTTGAAAAATTTCAAAGCTAAATTACAATAGATTCTCATCCATATGGGAAATACATCCACAAAATAAAACTATGACAGTGAAAAACAGCAAAATTGACATTCTAAAGATTTTGATGTGAATGAGAGGAGGTTCGTATTCTTATCTCTTTTTAAATTAAAAAACTCATCAAATGCAATTATCCAAGAATCAGGAAATAAATGTAACCCAAGGTGGTGATTAGAGATAGTTTACATACCTCCCTTTCAGAAAGAATGGATGATTATGACTCCAGATTTCCCAGTTTTCATATTGTCCCTGTGTCCTATAGCAAGAAGAAAGAATAGAAACCCGCATTTGAGACATTGCTTGGAAGAAATAATAAGACCCCACTCCCAAATAAGTGAAGAATAGCTACATATACCCACATAGATTAATCTAAAAAACACATGGATTAGTGAAAAGGCAAATTGCAGAAGAATATATAAAGAATGAGTCCTCATGTATAAAGTTAAGTGGTAGATAAAACAAAGCAATACATTGTTGAAAGACATATTTATAGTATTAAACTTATAAAGAAGGCAAATGTCAGCACAAAGTTCAAGAGGTGAACTCTATCCCTCTTTGGGATGTAAAGAAAGGGATAGAAAGGTAGAGAAGTTTAGAAGAAATTAATCGGGCTTTGAAGGTACAGATCATCTTTTATTTCTTTAGCTGGGAGGTGGGGTTATAAAACGAATCCTATGTGCTGTAAACACTTTTGTATATATGCTAGAACTAATATTAACAATGAATATATACTGCGACTTTACAACCTCCTGTAGTAAGGAGGTGTGTCAAGGGGAATGCAAAACTACAAGATAAACATACCTCTTTGGGGTACCCTTTTTGATCTAAGTGTTGTGGGAAAAACATCTTAAAATTAAAGCATATTTTAGTAGTTTGAAATGCTAAAATATTCTGAAATAGTTCATGGAACAGAGAGCATCAGCATGAAGTTTTTGAGATAAAATACAAGCCTTGGCAGAAAGTTGCTATTCTCAGTGAGCCATTTTAAGCTCAGCCCAGACCACTTGGGGGTGCTCATTCATTATCCTTTATAGTAAAGTGTGAGGCTCAGAGAAGGAATTTGGGAGGAACCAAGAAGTTCAGCCTGATGGAGAGTGGAGACCTGCCTTATCTCAGAACACAGCGAAGAAGTCCTTATGAAATATACCTGTAGTATATGGTGTTAGGCAAATGTGCTTCTTTTTTTCTGTTTTAGAGAACACTGAGCAAATTCCTTTAGAAGTCTTCACTGAAACAGTTATTTTTCTTGGTGCCCCCTAGAGGTTATGGGAAAACAGTAATAAATTGGTCTGATTCTCAAGTGACATTTGTACTAAGTCACTGCTAAGGGGGGGGGGGGAGTGGCAGAGGAAGAGTGAGGGAGGGATTTTAGAATTAGTAAGGACAGTAACAGCCCTGACACAAGGGGCCACTGAAGAGGGAAAGGGGAACTTTAGGACCCAGGCATCCTTAAAACACAAGAAGGCTTCTTTTGTTCATTTTGTAGTGCTAGGGATTGAACTCAGGGGCATTCTACCTCTGAGCTACACACTCCCAGCCCTATTTTATTTTTAATTTGGAAACAGGGTCTTACTAAGCTTCAGAGGGCTTTGCTAAGTTGCTGAGGTTGACTTTGAACCTACGATTATCCTGTCTCCACCTCCTAAGTTCTGGGATTCCAAGTGTGTGTCATCATACCTGGCTCAGGAAGGCTTTTTAAATTTCTGTTGCCCAAGCATAACTTAGAGTGTCTCTTGTGAAAAAAAAAAAGAGAAAGATATGTCAGTTTTCTTTATATATGTACATCAAGACAGAGTAAAAGTTGTCTTGCAAGATGAGCAGGGTAAGGATATTCAGAAAGTCTAGATTCATTCATTCAACAAACACTTATTGCCCACTGTATATACCAGGTACCCTTAGCCCCTGTGGTGGGTAAATGCATTGTCACCACACTTTGGGAGATATTTCTAACAAAGACGATGTATATAATTGAAGATTGCTCAAATGCTATGGTACATGGTACTGAAAGAGAAGGTCCTGTATACGAGAGGGCATTTGATGGAGTGATGGATTAGATCATGAGGAAGTGACATTTGAAATGACATCTGAGGAATGAGTAGAAATGAATTGTTGAAGTAGGGGGGCGTTGGAGTTGTTGCATTCCAGGAGAGAAACAGCATAGGTCTGAAGGCAAAGTTCTGAAGCCAGGGTTTAATATGCATGGTCCATTCTAGAAAATGAGAAGACTAGTGTGACTCTAGTGCAGAGAATTAGAAAGGGCCTTGAAGGCCTCGTTAAGGACTTAGGTCATTATGTTAAAAAAAAAAAGTGAAACCACTGAAGTAGGAGGATGGCATGATCCAAAATACAAGAAGAATACTACGACTGCAAGCTGGAGAATAGGTTAAAAGATGCAGAGGCAGGGAGACCTGGTGGGCCAAAGAGGTGGATATTTGTGCCTCTGCTAAGAAGTATTTAGAAGGTAAAATCTATAGGACTTGAAAATGGACTGAAGATGAGGAATGAGGAGAATGGATGTCAGGAGTGACTCTCAGGTTTCTAGTTTGAGAAGGGCTTGCTGTTAACTTAGGTCACACGTCAGGGAAGCTCATGAATTTGGCTATGGACATTTTGAGTTTAGAGATATTAATAGAACAACCAAATAGAGATGTTGAGAAGGGCGTTGGCTGCATGCAGGTGTAGTTGAGGGAAAACTGTGGGCTAATGACAGGGAAGTCTAGAAGTTGCTGTATATAGGTGGTAGATAAATGGTAGGGTACAGGAAAGGCTGTGGTGGAGGGGGTTTAGAGTCAGGAGACAGGAGGACCTACAACTGAGCTTTGGGGAACTCTGGCAAACAATGAAAAGGCAGAAGTGGTCACCAAACTCGTCTCCTAGGGCAAATGTATATATAACTCAGCCTTTATAGTCCTAGTGTTCGGCATGGCATGGGAAAATGAGAAAGACCCAGTTATAATTATTTATTCCTTTAATTACATAAGAAACTTCTATTTAGTAGCCATCAAAATAGGTGGTAATGCCCAATCTGAAGAAGAGGATGGCAAAGACTCTGCCCACAATCCATAATCCAGTGGGACTTGAAGGTTTCAGGCTACCGCCTTTAAATTTGACTAAAAAACACGGGGTCCATATTCCACCCTCAGAGAGACAAGCACACCTTCCTATTCTTAGGTTCCCAAACACAGCGCTGTTGCCGACCATGAACAAGATCATCACATCAAATCTTTGAGAAATCAACAGTCAGGTTGGTTGGTAATTGGTGCTACCTGAAGAAACCTTTTGTGTACAAAAAGGGCCATCCAGGTTCAGGGCAAAATGGGGGAAAAGGCAAAAGTCTTTGTTTAGGACAATGACCTCAATTTTTGCTTAATATTGAAATAATGTAGAGTATTTAAAAAATCTGGTGGCTGGATCTCATATTCTGATTTAATTCACTAGGAATGCAGCCTGGATATTAGGATTTTTTTTTTTACCTCCCAAGGTGCTCTATTGTTTATTCAAAGATGAAACTCTCCAATTTAGAGCAACGGATACCCAAAGACCACCTCACCCTGTTCCTTACCAGCTTTCTCCCTGTATGCATACCTACAACAGATCTTTGATTGTCAATCAGATCTGAGCCTGACTCCTCCTCTTATCCTATTCATCACATTTTATTTGTCTGATTTTTATCAGAAGCCTTTATTCTTAGCAAAGGTCTTAGCTACAATCTAAGTTTCTCTTAAAATAAAAATAACAGCAATTACACTCTTGACCTTGGCCTCAATCCAAACCACATACTCTGAAGTTTACTTAAGGAGTTTCTGCCCCATATATCACATAGGAACAGGAACTAAGGCAGAGCCCAAGCAAGGTTGATGCAATAGGACTTTTGAGGGTAGAGTTTGGGGGAATGATCAAGAGAATCAGGATTTAGACAGTGACTCATGATCCAATTTCCAGCAATAGTGACTTGACCCCAAGTCACTACTGATTGGATTGGGGAAAACAGCTCCTGGGAGCTTTTATCTGTAGATAAATCTAGAGCACTCTCAGCTTTGGAGAAGAGTGTCCTTGACTATTTGATGAAAACTCTGACTTTGACATGCTCCAACAATAAATTATTAAACATTCCTGGAGTTGCATTCAAGAGGTGTCTAGTCTAGACATCCTAACCTCCGTAGAGCCCCACCAAGCCAGAGACCACCAGGAACACACCTAGAGTAAGACAGAGACAAATCTATTTCCTGCTGCCACTAAGGCAACCACACACTGTGGAGAACCATGGGTGGCCTTGAGAAGACAAAGAAGGGGTTAAGATTTGGGTAAGCCCAAATGTTAAGATTTGGGTAAGCCCAAATCTTAACACAGTTAAATGATGTCGGGGAGGATTCAGAGAAACAAGGGGTCTGGATCAGAGTCTGTTAGAACATAGACCAAGATTAGGTGAATGGAGGTCTTAATATTTTCTATTTGGGGAGCAGGTGGAATGGAGCAAAGCTAGAATTGTTGGGGGGAAGGAGGTTGTCGCATCTTATTTTATTTTATTTTGTTGAGGAGATGTTTGGTCGTTTTGTGGTTGCACAGTGTCTTTGTTTTGATCTCTTTTCAGGCATGTTTGTGGAGTGGCCTTGTTTTTGTCTTATTCTTAAGAGAGTCCTCACCTGATGTTGAAATAATGTGAAGCTGTTTATATGCAACAGGAAAACACTGTGGCCTAACTGGTAGTGACGAGGCCATCTACCAGCTGACAGTTGTCAAGCCTGTGGTTTTCTTGCTCACCAGACAAGCCGGAGTCAGGGTGGGGACGACACAAGGGTCAAGGGAAGATTAGGGATGAGGGATGAGGGATGGGATGGAAGTTAGGAAACACGAACAGAAAAAACTAATTGAAGCAGGCATACTATGTCTGCTACACTTCTTCGGTTCAGAAAGGTCCATCAATCATTTCAACAAGGTGACTGCTCATTCTCAGAAAATTCATTTGTACTTGAATGGGACACAAAATAAACCCTTTTCCTAAATAGATTTTCTTTCATCTTCCTCTCTTTCCTTCCTTTCCCTCCCCTTTCCTTCCTTCCTTCCTTCCTTCCTTCCTTCCTTCCTTCCTTCCTTCCTTCCTTCCTTCCTTTCTTCCTTCCTTCCTTCTTCTCATTCATTAATTCAAACCAGCCATACACTAACCAGCCAGTATTTTGTTATGTGCCAGACACTGGTATAGTTTTCTATTATAATATAACAAATGACCACAAACATAATGACTTCAAACAACAACTGGTTATTAGTTGACAGTTCTGTAGGGCATAAGCCTGGGCATGTCAGGGCTGGGCTCTCTACTCAGCTTCAGAGTCTTGCAGCACTAAAACCAAGGTGTCAGCTGAGCTGGTGTCCTGTTTGGAGGTGCCGAGGAATACTCTGCTTCCAAGATCATTCAGGTCTGGGCAGAATTCAGTCCCTTGAGGTCCTGTGATTGAGGTTCCTGTTTTCTTGCTAGCTGTTGGACAGGGTTTACTCTCAGCTCCTAGAGGCTGCCTACAGTTCCTTGCTGTATGGCCCCTACAAGCAATTCACACATGATTATTTCTTCTTCTAAGTCATCGGAGTGTGTCTTTCTAACTTCTTCCTGTGAAACCAGCAGGTGAAAACTTTCTGATTTTAAAAGACTCCTCTGGTTAAGTCATGTCTAACCAGGATAATCTCCCTTTGGCCCCATCCATCCCATCATCATAGCTTCTGCCTACAATCCACAGGATGGGATTATGTAAGGGCCAGGATCATTAGGGGTAATCTTGGAGCTCTGCCTACCTCAGTTGGACCAATGCAGATATCAATAATCAAGAGTGCCTCCCCACAAAGAGTTGACAATCTCTTGAAAGAGTCTGTCATATAGAGATAATTTAAGGACACAGTATGGTAACAGAGATATATAATTGTAGGAAGGTGCAACAGTGGAGGGAATAATGAACTGTACCTGGTCTAGCGGAGTGATGGGGTGTCCAAATCTCTTTATGCAAGAGGAGACGCTTTAGTGGATTGTGGAGGGGCAAGCTGAACCATCAGGTCAACAATATGGAGAAGGGTTTTCCTGATGAAAGGTTGCCAGGGATAGACAGTATGCGTGTAGGTATAATAGGAGGCAGGGTTTTTGATGTTGGACTGTAGTAGAGTGAGAAGAGGGAGCTGATGGTAAGGGTCGAGGCAGATAACATACAGAGATTAGTGATAGAAAAGGATCTGGTTAAACAGACTGAAGGAAGAGCTATAGTTCAAGGTCTGGAATTTTTTTTTCACTCTTCACAAGCAAACACCCTTCCATAGGTGGTCTGCTTGATTTGGATAAGTAACCATCATGTTAGGTACATGATTATTGCATCTTGCTCTGCCATTTTGTGCTTTTAGCAAATAGAACTGCTCACAAGGACCCAGAAAGACAGATGTTTCGATTTCCTTTTCTTCAGAGGAATGAGATGGTTTTGCATTTGCCACATTAGGATAGCACCTTAGAGTTAGACACTTAAGTGATGTATCCTGGCCTTATAAAATCACAAGAATGACATCAAACTAACAATAGTTTTAAGGAATTGACATTAAATGCTTGAAAGCAATTCATTGGAAAGAATGGTCAGCAGACACCTACAGTCCATGGAGGGAGGAAAAACTGAACGAGTAACTGTTTTGAAGTGCCTTTTTGTACACAAAAATTATATTGAATTTGGGTGTCTGGAGTACAATTAAGAATTAATTGGATAAAAATCCATCAGTCTCACAGCATGATTTTAAAAACAAATACTTGCATTAATTAATTGAGTAACAACAATGAATATGCACTGCTGGTGTTATATGCAGGGCATTGACTTGGGTTTGGGTGGGCAGGTTTATGTTACATTAAACAATTGATTTTTTTTCTACATCTAGAATATGCTTTTCTTGCACTAGGGATGAAATCCAAGGGCATTCTGTCTCTGAGCTATATTCCCAGCCCTATTTATTTTTTGAAACAGGATCTCACTAAGATGCTGAGGGTCTTGGTAAGTTCCTGAGGCTGGAATCTGTGATCATCCTGTCTCAGCCTCCCAAATACTGGGATCACAGGTGTGTGACGCCACATCTGTCTTGTTTTTTTTTTTTATTTTTAGCATTTACAAAATTTGTTTATCTATTTATTGATTTATTTTTGAGGTGCTGAGGATTGAACTCAGGGCTTCACACATGCTAGGCAAGCACTCCACTGAGCTACATCCCCAGATCTTTGAATGCTTTTTTTTATATTTAAAACAGAAAACTCAAACAATAGTGAACAGATCTCAGAGCACTAGGGAAATAAGCATTTACTGCATGACTCTGTAGGGGGAAAAGAGTAATAATTATAAAAGTTTTGAAAATAATAAGATTCTATAACCATTCTGAGGTAGAACAGAATCACTTTGCCAGATAGCTAATATGCTTCCATGGCAAGGTGACCAGTCTTTTTGATAAATGAATACAGATATTCATATATATGTAATAGAATTTTGCTTTTGTGTGGTATGATTCATCAGACATTTCACTGGGGACATGGGATTAAATGGTAGTAAAAGGTCACACTAAAAAGGCTGTTATCAGTAGTAGGAACACATTGAATGATTTTCCAAGGAATTTGAGCTCAATTCACCTTAGATAAAATGGAAGCAAGAGCTGTCAGGGTTTTGAAGCTAGTCACCTGTGAGTAAGGGAGTTGGTGGAAACTCATCTGACAATTTAGAAGGAGAGCATAATTATTCCTTAACATATTCAGAGAAAATGTATTCAGATGCCTACTAAGTACAAAGTCTGGTACTGAGCACTCCATAAAGTTTGTCTTCAGGGAGCTTTCAGACCATATGTCTTTTTGTGCTGTTGAAAAGTATTATTCTAGCCAGGCATGGTGGTGCACGCTTGTAATCCCAGCATTTGGGAGGCTGAGACCGGAGGATCCAGGTTCGCGGCCAGCCTCAGCTACCTAGTGAGGCACTCCACAACTTAGTGAGACCCTGTTTCAAAATAAAGACTAAAAAATAGGGCTGGGGGTATAGCTCGGAGGTAGAATGCCCCTGAGTTCAATCCCCACTACCACACACACACAAAAAAAGTATTATCCTAATGGAACAAAGAACACTACCTAAAATATCTCTTAAAGCCTGTTTTAGGCATTTAATTTTTTAAAAAATATACTCTTATTGGTGCATTGTAGTCATACATCATAATGAAGTTCACAGTGAGAGGAATATAAATGCACACGGCACTTGGCGAGCTTCCCCCTGGATCCCACCCCATTCCCTCCCCTTCCCCATACATGATATTGAGATTGGAAGCGATAATTTTCTTTATCAACCTGGTTAAATTGCTGAGACTGGTCTGGAACATGCAGTCCTCCTGTCCCAGTCTCTCAAGTACTGGGATTACGGGTGTGCACCACCATACCCAGCGGGGCACCGATAATTTTGCGTATATACACAGCATCATTTGAAGTGTTTCCTTTGTCAAGTTTCCCCACCCCTACCTTCCTCCCCGACACCCCCTACATTGCTCTGCTGGGATTTTTCTTTATTTATTTGGAGTCCCTCTTGTTTTTAATTTCTTATGATTGAATACACACACACACACACACACACACACACACACACACGGGGGCAAGAGAGAGAGAGAGAGAGAGAGAGAGAGAGAGAGAGAGAGAGAGACAGAGAGAGACAGAGAGAGACAGAGAGAGAGACAGAATAAAACCCATTGCCATTGTAGAAACAAGGAGCTGCATTCTGCTTTATCATATGAAACATTAGAAAGGAGAGTAGTCTTTACAAAATGTACTTCTATCTAGACTCTTTTTTCCAAAGCTAATAATTAAACTAAGGTTATCTGTCTTGCTGCAGAAAAATTAAAGTGTATTTTTAAAGCTTACTTTCTTTAAATGAAATGTAAATGCTTTGGAACTCAAACCCATTTGAAAAAATGCAAACATTTTAATTTGCTATAAGCACTAATAATTGTCTACACTGTCTTCTGCACCTAATCCAATACTGTTTTGCTGCCCATATAAATGACATTACCATGTGTGTATCATTCCAAGCTAGGACTCTGAGAGTCTTAACCTCCTCCTCTCTCACTCCTTCATACTGAGCTACTAAATCCTCTTGGTTCTACCCTCTGGAATATTTCTCAAATTTCTGCTCTGTTGTTCTATTGCTATTCCAAATGTTCTATTGTTATTCCAAAAGGAATAACCTTTTGGTTGAAGTTTCATTTCTCTCTTGGACCATAGCAATTGCTTACTTAGTATTTCACAGATTCTGTCGACAAATATTTATAGAGCATTTGCTGCTATGTGTCACCTCTTCTAAGAACCTCATTTTAAAAAAATCTCCTGTTGAGTATTTATACCTGATCTCCAGATCCTATATCCAGCCATTTGTTTGGTCTCCATTTGGCTATCTCACTAGTGCTTTAAACTCAGAATTCACTTTCTGTCCCCACTTCCTATGCCATTCACATTGTTTTTCTCTCATTTTCCTCTTTTCAGTAATTGACACGGTTAGCCTTCCAGGAGCTCAGATGACAGACCCCGGACTTGTCTTTGACTCAGTCCTTGTTCACTCCCCCTTACCCAATCTCTCAGCAAATCCATTGATTTGACTCACACCATCTATCTTGGATACAATCATTTCTTTCCATCCCTGGAATCAGACTCAGTGCAGCTGCTATGGAAATCAGTGTGGAGATTCTTTAGAAACCTGGGAATGGATCCACCATATGATCCAGCTATACCACTCTGGGGTATCTTTCCAAAGGGACTGAAATCAGAATATTATAGTGATACATGCATATTCATGTTTATAACAACATAATTCACAGCAGCCTAATTATGGAACCAACCTAGGTGTCCATCAACAGATGAATGGATCACAAAATTATGGGATATATATGCAATGGAATTCTACTCAGCAATAAAGAAGAACAAAATTATGTCATTTGTAGAAAAATGGATGAATTTAGAGAATATTGGGTTAAATGAGATTAGCCAGTCACAGAAAATAAAGAGTCATATGCTTTCTCTCATATGTGGAAACTAGGGAGAAATTAGGATATAAATGAGGCTTTAGATAATGGAGGAGGAACCCCAGTGGAGTGATGGAGGGGAAGGAGAGGGAAAGAATGAAGGAAACATTTCCACTGACATGTACATATGTAAAATTACTTATGCCAAGCTCAGTGTCAGGTATGAGGGAGGAGGGAGTGGGGAGGGAGCGGAGGGGAAGCTCACCCAGTGCTGTGTGCATGTGTGGCCCTATCTCTGAACTACATTGTAATGTGAGACTAGAGTGCACCAGTAAAAGTATATTAGAAAAAGAAATCTAAGTAATGTCACTTGCCAACTGTGTGACAATGGCTTCAAATGCAAAACTAGACTTTTTAGAAGAAAAAAAAGACACATCATTTTAAATTCTAAAATGTGGCTTTGCCTGTGAAGAGCCAGCAACATCTGACGAAAGGGAGGGAAAATGTCTCCTGACTTGGCCTTTTTATCTCCCCAAACTGGATTATTCTGACAGAAGAAATACAGGAAGTTACCTGATTCTCAATGGGCATGCTATCAACATGTAGGGGAGGGTTTGTCGTATGTAGGAATGTGAAGGGCTGAGTGTGGGTTTGGTCTACACCTCACATAGTGGGATGTCAGCTGGCGTTTATTTGGTGGGAGCAAGGATAGAATTGTCTGCTAGCCACGTGACTTTCAAGGATTCCCCTATATCCAGAAATTGAATTCTGCCTTGATGCATAGTTGGATTTTAATATGGGAGGCATTTTTTGGAGATTTTTATATTATAGAGAATTATTTTGACCAGAAACTTAGAAAGGCACCTACCTCATTTGTGAGCACACCATATATTGTGTGTGTGTGTGTGTGTGTGTGTGTGTGTGTGTGTGTGGTACTAGGGATTGAACCCAGGGGAATTCTACTTCTGAGCTATACCCCTAGCCCTATTTTATTTTTATTTTGAAGCATGAGAGCCTTACTACTTGCTGAGGTTGTCCTTGAACCTGCAATCCTCCTGTCTTAGCCTTCCAAGTACTGTGATTACAGGTATGTGCCACCACATCTGTCAAACCATACTTTCTCATTTTATTCACACTGAAAGTTAATTTGTCTTGGTGTGTGATCTCTTTTTCAATGAAGGTTATTCTTTTTTTTAATCATATGTCTATTTTAAGTCAGATCTAGTCTTACTTATCCTACTGCTATTTTTAATTCTTGTGTCCACTATATCTCTGCTCTTTCATTTCCTTCTTAAAAGGAATGGCTTCTGATCTTTTCTTATATCCAAACCTGAGATATTTAGGAGACACAAATATCAGGAAACCTCTTTATGTTGTCTACTATAGTAAGGACTGAGCATATACAGGTTGACATACACAGGATTAAATTCATTACTTTCTTTTTTATTTTGCATAACAAACAGGGCATACTGTTAGTTTTTGAGATGTGTGGAGGTAGATTCTGTTATCTATGATGCCGAATTTGAGATTAGTAAAGGAATTATTTAAAAATATTTGTTCAATAAAAAATGAGTTGGGTCTTATGGGGTTGAAAAATCATTTGGTTTAGGTAGTAATGGGCCCCTGAGAAAAGGCCATCACAGAGCCGAAGAGAATGGAAAACAGAAAGGTCCTCAGAGTTCAGGGGTAGAAGATGCAGGTCACGAGAAGATGACAGCTGAGGTAGTAACAGGGCAGCAGAAGACCCAGCAGAAATCATGATCTGCACCTGAGTCCAGGTGGGATCAAGGGACAGGAAAAGGTAACTCCCTACAGACCACATTTCCCTCGGTCACTGCAGAGATGCTGCATACACTCCCTAACTTAGATCACCCCACCCCAGGGGAAAGGCAAAAAGGAAGGGAGGTGTGTTTGGTGGGGAAGGAACCATGGCATTGACTATCTACTCTAAAGAAAAAAAAGGTTAACTAAGAAGTGAGCACATTAATTAAGCCAGGATACTTTTCATTTCCCTCCATCTCCTGTGATGGAGTCCTACAGGGAGTTTTGTCCTGTTATTAGAGAATGAAAGAAGTTACACCTTTTCATACCATGCCCGTGGACTCATGACTTGTAAAATTATTTTCTCCACCACTGACACCCTTGTCCAAGCCGCCATCCCCTCTTGCCTGGACAGTTGCACTGGCCTGCTTTCTCTCTGATCCTGCTTGAGACATTCTTCATGGAGAGCTGTGAGCTTTTAATATCAGTTAGTTGTGTCATTTCCTTGTTCACGGTTCCCCAGTGGCTACCTTGGACCCACTCTGGTGGCTCTGAATGATTTGCCCCCAACCTCCATCTCCAATGCTCTTTCTCTACCTTGAGACCCCTAAGCTCTTTCCAACCCTGGACCTTTGCACGCATTGTTCTGTTTAGAAAGGTCTCCAGGATGCTGGCATGGCTAGTTCACTGCAGACCTTCAGGACTCAGCCCCTTTGCCCCCATGTAACAAGAGTCTTCTAACTGCTCAATGGAAACCACTGCCCCATTTCCTCCAC
>PVLC010041472.1:0-13371 GCA_004027655.1 Graphiurus murinus | reverse complement strand
TTGCCATTCTGACTGGAGTTAGGTGAAATCTCAGGGTAGTTTTGATTTGCATCTCTCTGATTGCTAATGATGTGGAACATTTCCTCATACATTTATTGGCCATTTGTATTTCTTCTTTTGTGAAGTGTCTATGTAGATCCTTTGCCCATTTTTTGATTGGGTTATTTGCTTTCTTAGCTGTGATTTTCTTGAGTTCTTTTTATATCCTAGATATTAGACCTCTATCTGAAGAGTAACTGGAAAACATCTTCTCCCACTCTGTAGGCTCTCTGTCGAGGTTCTTGATAGTTTCCTTTGCTGCACAAAAGCTCTGCAGTTTAATGCAATCCCATGTATTGATCTTCCTGAGGGTTGCTTGTGCTTTTGAGGTCTTGATGAGAAAGTTTTTACCTGTGCCTATGTGTTCAAGTGTTGATCCTATGCCCTCTTCAAGTAGCTGCAAGGTATCTGGCCTGACATCCAGGTCTTTGATCCACCTTGAGTTGACTGTTGTGCAGGGTGAGAAAGTGGGGTTTATTTCCATTTTCCTGCATATAGTTAACCAGTTTTGCCAACATCATTTGTTAAAAGAGGCTATCTTTTTCCAGTGTATGTTTTTGGCTCCTTTGTCAAAAATCAGTTGACTGTAAGTTTGTGGGTCTGTTTCTGAATCTTCTATTCTGCTCCATTGGTCTGTGTGTCTGTTTTTGTGCCAATATCATGCTGTTTTTATTACTGTGGCTTTGTAGTAGAGTTTGAAGTCAGGTATTGTGATACCTCCTGCATGGTTCTTGTTGCTAAGAACTACTTTGACTATTCTGGGCTTTTTCTTGTTCCAAATGAATTTAAGGACTGATTTTTCCATGTCTGTGAGGAGTGACCTTGGTAATTTCGTGGGTATTGCATTTAATCTGTAGATCATTTTTGGGAGGATGGCCATTTTGATGATATTTATTCTGCCTATCCAAGAGCATGGTAGATCCTTCCATCTTCTAAGGTCTTCATCGATTTCTTTTTTCAACATTTTATAGTTTTCCTTATAGAGGTCTTTTACCTTTTTGGTTAGGTTTATCCCTAAGTATTTTACTTTTGGCGGTGCTATTGTGAGTAGAATTGTTTTCTGGATTTCTTTTTCAGTAGTTTTATGTTTGGCGTACAGGAAAGCTTCTGATTTTTTAAGATTGATTTTGTATCTCTATTTTGACACTCTGCTGAATTTGTTCATCAGTTCTATAAGTTTTTTGGTTGGCTTTGTTGGGTATTCTAAATATAGTATAATGTCACCTGCAAAGAGGGATAGTTTTAGTTCTTCTTTCCCTATTTTTACCCCTTTGATTTCCTTCTCTTGCCTTATGGTTCTGGCTAGATTCTCATGTACTATGTTGAACAGAAGAGATGATAATGGACATCCTTGTCTTGTTCCTGTTTTCAGTGGGAACTCTTGCAGTTTTTCTCCATTTAATATGATATTGGCTGTGGGCCTATTGTATATTGCCTCTATGATTTTGAGGTATGTTCCTTCTATTCCGATTCTCTGCAGTTCTTTTAGCATGAATGGGTGTTGGATCTTGTCAAATGCTTTTTCAGCATAGATTGAAATGATCATATGATTTTTGTCTTTGATTCTGTTTATGTGGTGAATTACATGGATTGTCTTTTGTATGTTGAACCAGCCTTGCATCCCTGGGATGAACCAGACTTGGTTATGGTGTATAATTTCCTTGAAATGGTTTTGAATGCGCATTAGTAGTATTTTGTTTAGCAGTTTTGCATCTAGGTTCATCAGTGATATATATAGGCCTATAGTTTTCTTTTCTTGAGCTGTCTTTATTTTTCTTTGGTATTAATGCAATTTTGGCTTCATACAATGTGTTTGGGAGGGTCATGTTTCTTTCTATTTCATGTAGTAGTTTGAGGAGTATTGGGATTAGCTCTTCTATTAATGTTTTATAAAACTCACTTGGAAAACCATCTGGCCCTGGGCTTTTATTTGATGGTAAACTCTATTGCTGTTTCTATTTTTTTTTATTGTTATTGGTCTATTTAAGTTTTCTATATCTTCTTCACTCAGTTTAGGAAGGTTATATGTATCTAGAAATTTGTCAATTTCTTCCAGATTTTCCATTTTTTTAGAGTATCATTTTTCAAAATAGCTTCTGATGATCCTCTGTATTTCCACACTGTAGGTGGTAATATCAACTTTTTCATCTGTTATTTTGGTAATTTGGGTTGGTTCTCTCTTTCTTTTGGTTAGGTTGGCCAATGACTTATCTATCTTTTTTATTTTTTCAAGAAACCAGCTTTTAGTTTTGTTGATTTTCTGTATTTTTTTATTCTCTGCTTCATTAATTTCTGCTCTGATTTTCATAATTTCCTGTCTTCTACTGGCTTTGGGGTTGGACTGTTCTTGTTTTTCAAGGGCTTTGAGCTGTTCATTAGGTTGTTTATTTGGTGAGTTTCCATTCTTCTTATGTGGGCACTCAGTGCTATAAATTTTCCTCTTAATACTGCCTTTGAGGTGTCCCAGAGGTTTTGATATGTTGTGTCTCCGTTTTCATTGGTTTCTAGGAATTTTTTCAATTTCTCTCCTTATTTCTTCTATGACCCATTCTTCATTCAGCAGTGTGGTGTTCAGTCTCCATGTGTTTACGTGATTACTCTGGGTGTTCTTAGAGTTGATTTCTAGTTTCACCCCACTGTGGTCTGAAAAGATGACGGTAATTATTCTACATTTTTAAAATTTGCCATTGCTCTCTGTGTGGCCCAGAATGTGATCTATTTTGGAGAAAGTTCCATGTGCTGCTGAGAAAAATGTGAATTCAGCTGTAGTTGGGTGAAATATTCTATATGTGTCAATCAGGTCCATTTGGTTTATGGTATTATTTAGGTCCGGAGCATCTTTAGAGACCTTTTTTTTTATAAGATCAGTCTAGTGCTGTGAGAGGAGTATTGAAGTCTCCTAGTATTAGTGTATTGGGATCTATGTGTGACTTTATATCATGCAGAGTTTGTTTTATGAAAGTGGCTGCACCTATGTTTGAGGCATAGATGTTGATAATTGTTATTTCCTCTTGCTGGATTTTTTAACTAGTAAAAAGGTGCCCTGCTTTGTCTCTTCTGATAAGCTTAGGCTTGAAGTCTAATTTTTCTGATATCATAATTGCTACTCCTCCTTGTCTTCGAGTTCCATTGGCATGGATTACCTTACTATAGCCCTTCACCTTTACTTTGTGAGAATCTTTGCTTGTAGGTTGTGTTTCTTGCAGGCAGCATGTAGATGGATTCTGGGTTTTAATCCATTTTGCCACCTTGTGCCTTTTTATTGGGTAGTTGATACCATTTATATACAGTGTGATTATTGAGAGATGATTCTTAATTCCTAACATTTTGAGTTTTGACTTCTGTTTGCAGTAGTGTTTTTTCTTCTTTGCTTAGTTGTTTGCTTCTTGGACATTATTGTTTCTCTGGTTCTGACACTTACCTGTTAGTTCTTCATTGTAGTTACTCGGTTTGAGTATTTTCACTAGTGCTGGTTTGGAAGACATACATGCTTGCAGTTTGTCATGAAAGGTTTTTATATCCACATCAATTTTGAGAGAGTTTTGCTGGGTAGGAGAATCTTGGCTGCAAGTTATTTTCTTTCAGAGTTTGGATATGTTACTCCAGCCCCTCCTGGCTTTCATGACTTGGTTTTGGAGGTCTGGAGTGATTCTAATTGGTTTGCCTCTAAATGTCACTTGGCCTTTTACTTTTGTTGCCTTTAGAATTCTCTCTTTATCCTCTACATTAGTCAGCTTGATTATTATGTGGCATGGTGAACCTCTTTTTTGGTCTTTTCTAAAGGGAGTTCTATATGTTTCCTCTACCTGTGTGTCAACTACTCTTCCTATGTTTGGAAAATTCTCTGATATTACTTTTTTAAAAAGGTTGTTTATTCCATTAGTTTTAACTTCTAATCCCTCTTCTATGTGTATTTTTCTTAGGTTAGCTCTTTTAAAGTTGGCCCAGATCTCATCGATGTCCAATTCATACTGTCGAATTTTTTTCTAGATTATGTACAATGGATTCATTTTTGGAATGGTCATCTTCTAAGAGTGATAGTCTATTTTCCATATGGTCTAATCTGCTGTTTATGGTTTGTATTGATGCCTTCACTTCAATTATTGTATCTTTCACATTCTTCACTTCCCTCAAGGCTTCTCTATGATTTTTGCTCAGGGTGTCAGATTCTTTGTTTATTTGTTCCTTTATTTCTTTCCATCTCTCTCTGTATTCTTTCTGGAAGTTTTGTATTGTTTCTACTATTAAAGATCTGAATTGTTCTTCTGGTAATCTCTGCCATTCAGTGTTGTTGAGTTCTGTTATTGTGGGATTGTGTTGACACTTTGTTTCTTTGCTATTTTTCCTTCCCATGGTTTTCCTGTTCTTAAATTTATATCTTTTCTGCTCCTGCAAGCTTTCTCTGAATTTATAGGTTTTATTTTCTCTCTGTGAATGGTATCTTGTACTGAATACAATTACTCTAGGACTTCTTTTACCCACTCTATTGGTGCTTTTGGTGAGTTTCAGGTATTGACTTCTAGGGTCTAGCAAAAGCTAACAAAGCAACCAATTCTCCAAACAAACATAGATAAATCAAAGCAATGCAAAATGAAAACAGAGTAGAAACAAAACAAAACCAAACAAAAAAACCCCAAACAAACAACAACAATGAAAACAAGGAACAAAATAAAAAACGCTGCAAAGTTATAAGAACAGACCTGGTTTGGCCTTTGCTGACCTTTTGGGTAGATGCCTGCTGCTATGGGAGGCTGGAAAAGGGCGGCCGCCACTGTTGTGCATGCATCGGCTCCTTTGTTCTCCTTGGTCTGCTTTCTGGGTTCAGATCAGCTGCTTTTGTTGCTTTTTGAACCTTTCTGCTGTTTGATTTTCTTTCCTTCCCTCAAGAAGCTGCTTTTGTGACAGTTTTGATTCAAGCTCTGCAGTGCAGTTGATTTCTGCTCTGGCTCTGGAGGGAGAGGTGAGCTGGGGTAGCCCTGTGTGGGCTTATGCTAGTCATACCACACTTTCTGGTTACTGTCGAAGGTGTGGGGATATGCCACCTGGTTAGGATGTGTAGTTCTGGAGTCACTTACTCCACTTTGGGTCACTGGGAATGCAGAAGGTCCTTAAATATCTCAGTGTTAGTAGACTGAGTGGCTGGCTCAATGGTGGCCACTGCTCCGCAGTGTGGCACCGCTGCCACACAGATAGGCTCACTCGCTATCGCTGGTTGGCTTTCTGGGTTCTGTTCAGCTGTACTTTAGTTTTTGTAATTTTGTTCACTTTCTTGCTTTTTTTCTTCTGTCAAGAAGCTGCTTTTGTGATAAACATATTCAATGCAATACCCATGAAATTACCAAAGTCACTCCTCATAGACCATAAAAAAATCAGCCCTTAAATTCATTTAGAACAACAAAAAGCCAAGGATAGCCAAATTAGTTCTTAACAACAAGAACCATGCAGGAGGTATCACAGTACCTGACTTCAAACTCTACTACAAAGCCACAGTAATAAAAATAGCATGGTATTGGCACAAAAACAGACACATAGACCAATGGAGCAGAATAGGAGACTCAGAAACAGACCCACATGCTTACAGTCAATTGATTTTTGACAAAGGAGCAAAAATATACACTGGAAAAAATAGTCCCCTTAACAAATGATGTTGGCAAAACTGGTTAACCATATTCAGGAAAATGGAAATAAACTCCACTTTCTCACCTTGCATAAATGTCGACTCAGGGTGGGTCAAAGACCTGGAAATTAGGCGAGATACCTTGCAGCTACTTGAAGACGGTATAGGACCAACACTTCAATACATAGGCACAGGTTAAAACTTTCTCTACAAAACCACAAAAGCATAGGCAACTCAAAGGAAGATCAATCCATGGGATTGCATTAAACTGAAGAGCCTCTTTGCAGCAAAGTAAACTATCAAGGACTCAACAAAGAGCCTACAAAGTGGGAGAAAATTTTTGCCAGCTACTCTTATGACAGAGGACTAATATCTAGGATGTACAGAGAACTCAAGAAAATCACAGCCAAGAAAACAACCAAATCAAAAAATGGGCAAAGGATCTAAATAGACACTTCCCAAAAGAAGAAATACAAATGGCCAATAAATGTATGATGAAATGTTCTCCAGCATTAGCAACCAGAGAGATGCAAATCAAAACTACCTTGAGATTTCACCTAACTCCAATCAGAATGGCAATCATAAAAAAAAATGAACAACAACAAATGCTGGCCAGAGTGTGGAAAAGTAGGAACCCTAATACATTGTTGGTGGGATTGCAAATTAGTGCAACCACTTTGGAAAATAATATGGAGGATCCTCAGATGAATGGGAATGAACCTACCATATGACCCAGAAATACCACTTCTGGGTATCTACTCAGAAGAATGGAAACCAAACTACCAGACTGACGCATGTGTATCTATGTTTAAAGCTTCACAATTCACAATTGCCAAACTCTGGAAGTGGCCAAGATGTCCATCAACAGATGAATGGATTACAAAACTATGGGATATGTACACAATAGAATTTTACTCAGTCATAAAGAAGAACAAAATCATGTTATTTGTTGGGAAATGGATGCAACTGGAAAACATGTTAAGTGAGATTAGTCAGTCACAAAGAGTAAAAAAGCATATGTTCTCCCTAATATGCAGATGCTACGAAGATGGGACATAAGAGAGTCTCCAGATGAAAAAGGAGAAACCCTTGATAAGCAAAGAATAAGCAAAGAAGTAGACTTAACTGAAGGAGATTGAAGGGGTGGGCGGGGGAGGGAGACATCTGAATGCACATGATGTACTTTCACAAATATATCAAAGTCAATCCCTAAACTGAACTTGAGAAGGAGGGAGGGTGCGGGAGTGGGGTGGGAATTGGGAAAGGGGTTAAGTGATAAGCATGTGCATATATGCCTTTATCAGCTTGTACCTAACAAAGATGTATGACTACAATGCACCAATTATTATAAAAAATTAAAATATATATATATATATATTAAACAAAAGAAGCTGCTTTTATGGCAGATTTGATTCCAGCTCACAGCGCCTTAGGAGAGGTGTTTCACTCAGATGCCATCTTCCTGGGAATCCTTCCTGTTCTTAATTTTTAATTATAAGAAAAGCATTCTTTTGTAGGGATATAAAGACAAAATTCAGAGGAGACTTGAGACCAGAGGATCTGGGTTTGCGGTCAGCCTCAGCTACTTAGTGAGGCACTATGCAACTCAGTGAGACCCTGTTTCAAAATAAAGAATAAAAATAGGACTGGGCGTGTAGCTCAGAGGTACAATGCTCCTGGGTTCCATCCCCAGTACTGCAGGAAAAAAAAAGATAACTGGTGGATGTGGAACAGTTTGACAAGTGTTGGGAGGTGTAGGTGGTGTGTAAACAGAAAAAAGTCTGTTTCAATAGCCAGAGAGAAAGATATTTAAGCCAGCACATTAGGAATGTATAAAGGAAAGGCTGGATGTGAGGTCCATCTACAGGGAGCATTAAAAGTCATTGGTGGTGAATTTTTTGTATGGAGTAAGGAAGAGAGAGTAGATTATATTAAGGGGTTGAGATCAGTAATGGCCTAGAGAATGTATCAGTTTTCTATTGTTAGCACAATCAACTGTAAGAAATTTAGTAGCTTGAAAAAATGTGTTTTTTAATTATCACCATTTTTTGTTTCATAAGTCTAGGCAATCTCAACTAAGCATTCTGTTCAGAGTATCACAAGGGCAAAATCAAGGTGGTGATTGGCCCTTAACCATCTAGAGAATCTTGGGTAGAGACAACTTCCAAGCTCATTCAGATTGTTGGTGGAATTTGCTTCCTTATTACAGTTTGCATGTGACTCCCCACACTTTCCAACAAGTAATGAGAGGCCAAGTCCTTATCAGGTTTTAAATATCTTTATATTCATTTTTATGTTCTTATATTTGTGTATTATAGTTGCACATCATAGTGTAAATCATTTTGACAATGATACACATGCACACAGCACTTGGTGCCTCCCCCACCTCCCCATCTCCCCTCTTCCCAATATAAAGTATTGAGATTCACATTGGTATTTTACATATGTACACATAGTTGATGGTAGTATTTCCGTTAATGAATCTCAGTCTTCCCCCTCCCCTTCCTTTAGACCACTTCCCTGTCTCCACTGAGGTTTCTCCTCCATTATCTGGAGTCCTTCTCGTATCTCAATTTCTCCCTAACTTGTGCATATTAGAGAAAACATATGCCCCTTCACTTTCTGTGATTGGCTCATCTCACATAACATAATGTTCTCCAGGTCCTTCCATTTTCTTGCAAATGACACAGTTTTGTTCTTCTTTATTGCTGAGTAGAATTCCATTGTGTGTATTTCCCATAATTTTTGTGATCCATTCATCTGTTGATGGGCACCTAGGCTGGTTCCATAATTTGGCTATTGTGAATTGTGCTGCTATGAACATGGGTATGCATATATTACTGTAGTTGTCTAGTTTCAATCCCTTTGGAAAGATACCCAAGAGTGGTATAAATTGGTCATATATGGTGGATCCATTCCCAGTTTTCTAAGGAATCTCCACACTGATCTCCATAGTGGCTTAACCAGATTGCAATCCCACCAACAGTGTAGAAGAGTTCTTATCTCCCCACATCCTCACCAACATTTATTGTTATTTGACTTCTTGGACATTGTCATTCTGATTGGGGTTAGATGGGGTTAGATGGAATCTCAGTGTAGTTTTGATTTGCATCTCCCTGATTGCAAATGATGTTGAATATTTTTTCATATATATATTGGCCATTGGTATCTCTTCTGTGAAGTGTCTATTCATTTCAGTTGCCCACTTTTACTAGTTCTTATTTTACTAGTATAAAGTCTATTTAAGTCTTTGTGTATTCTGGATATTTATCCTCTGTCAGGGGGACAGCTGGTAAAGATTTTTCCATTCTGTAGGCTTTCTTTTTTTTTTTTTTTGGTACTAGGGATTGAACTCAGGGGCATTCTACCTCTGAGCTATACCCCCAGCTCTATTTTTTATTCTTTATTTTGAAACAGGGTCTCACTAAGTTGTGGAGTACTCACTAGGTAGCTGATGCTGGTCACAAACCTGAATCCTCCAGTCTCAGCCTCCCAAATGCTGGGATTACAAGCACGTGCCACTATGCCCAGCTCTCTTTAGGCTTTCTATTTAGACTTTTGATGGTTTCCTTTGATGTATAAGCACTTTTTAGTTTAATGTCATCTCACTTATTAATTCTTCTTTTAATTTACTGAGCTTTGGGGGTCTTGATGAGGAAGATTCTACCTGTGCCTATATGTTGGAATGGTGAACCTATGTCCTCCAGGAGCTTCACAGTCTCTGTTCTAATTTCCAGGTCTTTGATCCATTTCGAGTTGACTTCTGTGCAGGGTGAGAGTTAAAGATTTAGTTCAATTTTTCTATAAATGGATAACCAGTTTTCTCATTTGTTGAAAAGGCTGTCTTTTTTACAGTGTGTGTTTTGCCCCTTTGTCAAAGATCAATTGGGTATAAGTGTGTGGATTTGTTTCTGTATCTTCTATTCTGTTCCATTGATCTATGTGCCTGTTTTTGTGCCAATACCATGATGTTTTAATTACTATAGCTCTGTTGTATAATTTGAAGTCAGGAATTGTGATGCTTCCTGAGTAGGTCTTATTGCTGAGAATTGCTTTGGCTATTCTGGGTCTTTTTTTTTCTCCATATGAAATTTATGACTAATTTTTCTAGGTCTATGAAGAGTGACATTGGTATTTTGATAGAGAATACATGGATTCTGTAGATCATTTTGGTAGAATAGCCATTTTGGTGATATTTATTCTGCCTATCCAAGAGCAAGGGAGATCTTTCCATCTTTGGAGATTTTCAGTTTTTTTAGTGTTTTATAATTTTAATTATAGAAGTTTTTTACTGCTTTGCTTAGATTTATTCCTAGGTATTTTATTGGTTTTAAGATTATTGTGAATGGAATTATTTTCTATGTTTCTTTCTCCATGAATTCATGGTTGATATATAGAAAAGCTACTGATTTTTTTAGGTTTATTTTGTATCCTGCTACTTTGCTAAATTTGTTAAGCAGGTCTAGCAGTCTTTTGGTTGAGTTTTTTGGGTCTTCTAGGTATAGGATTATGTAATCTGAAATAAAGAAAATTTTAATTCTTTTTTTATATTTGAATTTCATTGATATTCTTCTCTAATCTTATTGCTGTGGCAAGAGTCTTGAGGACTACATTGAAAAGGTGTGGTGATAGTGGACATCCTTGCTTGTTCCTGATTTTAAAGAGAATTTCCACAGTTTTTTTCCCATTCAATATGATGTTAGCTTTGGGTTTATTGTGTATTGCCTTACTGATGTTGAGGTACATTCCTTCTATTCTGATTTTCTTCAATGTTTTTAACATGAATGGGTTTTAGATTTTGTCAAATGCTTTTTCAGCATCTATTGAGATAAGCATGTGTTTTCTATCCTTAGTTCTATTTATGTGGTGAATAATATGTACTAACTTGAGTATATTGAATAAGCCTTGCTTTTCTGAGATGAAACCAACTTGGTAATTGTGTACAATTTTCTTGACGTAGTTTTGAATGTGCAGGGCTAGTATTTTATTTAGAAATTTTACATCTATGGTCATCAATGATACCGGTCTGTAATTTTCTTTTCTTGAGGAATCTTTATTTGATTTTTGTATTAATGTGACATCAGCCTCATAGAAGGAGTTAAGTAGAAACTCCTTCTACCATCTCTTTTGATTTCATGGAATAACTTATGAAGTATTCAGATTAGTTCTACTGTAAAGGTTTTGTATGTTTCAGCTGGAAACCCATTTGGACCTGGACTTTTCTTTGATGGCAGAATTTTTATTGCTCTTTCTATTTCTTTACTTGCTATTGGTCAGCTTAGGTTTTTTTCTTATATCCTCTTGGTTCAATTTAGGTGGGTTGTATGTGTTTAGAAATCTGTTGATTTCTTTCATGTTTTCCAGTTGATAGGAATATAAAATTTCAAAATAGATTCAGATGATCCTCTGAATTTCCCCATTGTCTGTGGTGATGTCTCATTTTTCATTTCTGATTTTAATCATTAGGGTTGATTCTCTCTTTCTTTTAGTTATATTGGCTAGGGATTTGTCAATCTTGTTAATATTTTCAAAGAACTAGTTCTTTGATTTATTGATCCTTTGTGTTTTTTTCTCTGTTTCATTGATTTCTGCCCTGATTTTAATTATTTCTTGGCTTCTGCTGGCTTTGGATTGGACTGTTCTTGTTTTTCTAGGTCCTTGAGGTGTGTCATTAAGTTTTTTGGTGACTTTCTATTTTTCATATGTGGACACTCAAAGCTATAGATTTCCTCTTAACACCCCCTTCAAAGTGTCCCATAGATGTTGATACATCATGTCTCTATTTTTGTTTAATTCCAGGAATTCTTTTATCTCTTCCCTTATTTCTCTTCTGATACAGTCCTCATTCAAGAGTGTATCATTCAGTCTCCATGTATTTATGTAATTTCTATTGGTCCTGTTGTTGGTTTCTACTTTCATTCCATTGTGATCTGAAAAGATGCAGGTAATTATATTATATCTTTTGACTTTGCTAGTGCTTGCTTTGTGAATCAGGATATGGTCTATTTTGGAGAATGTTCCATGTGCATCTGAGAAGGATATGTATTCAGCTGTTGCTGGTTGAAATATTCTGAATATGTCTGTTAGGTCCATTTGGTTTATGGTGTTCTTTAGGTCTGAAAAGTCTTTACTCATCTTTTGTCTGGGATATTGATCTAGTGGCATGAGTGATGTGTTGAAGTCTTCCAATATTATTGTATTGAATGTATTTGAGACCTGATGTTCCAAAGAGTTTATTTTACAAATGTGGGTGTACCCACATTTGGGGTGTAAATATTCACTGTCTTTATATCTTCTTGCTGGATTGTTCCTTTTATTACTAAGAAGTGTCCCGCTTTGTCTCTTCTGACAAATTTTAGCTTAAAATCTGTTTTGTTGGATATGAGCATTACTACTCTTACCTGTTTTCAGTCTCCATTTGCATGGTATATCTTTTTCTATCCTTTCACCTTTAGTATATGGATATCTTTGGTTGCAAGGTGAGTTTCTTGCAAGCAGCATGTAGTTGGATTGTGTTATTAAAACCACATTGCTTGTCTATGTCTTTTAATTGGGGAATTAAGACTTTTGACATTCAGTATTATTATTGAAATATGGCTTTTGTTTCTAATCATTTTGTGTCCTAAATTTTGTTTGATATACTATTATTTCTCCTTTGCTTAGTTGCCCACCTGTTGGAGTTCACTCCATCTCTGTTTCCTCATACAATGAAATAATCAAAATGCTTCCTTTTTCTTCTTTGTGATTTATTTAAGTATTTCCCCTAGTGCTGGCTTGGTAGTCATTATTTTTTTAGATTTTGCTTATCTTGGAATGTTTTTATTTCTCCATCAATTCTGAATGTTATCTTTGCTGAATATAGCAGTCTTGGTTGGAAATTGTTTTCTTCCAGGGTATGGAGTATTTCATACCAGTCCCTTCTGGCATTCATTACTTGGTTTGAGACGTCTGGAATGATTTTTATTCTTTTACTCCTGATGTCACCTGTTCATTCATTCTTGCTGCTTTTAAGATTCTTTCCTTGGCCTCTATGTTAGTCATTTTGATTATTTAATAGTATGAGGAAGTCTTTCTTTGATCTTTTCTTAACAGTGTTCTGTATATCTCTTGCATGTGGATGTCCAAGTCTTTTTCTATGTTTTGTAATTCTCTGAAATTATTTCTCTGAAGAGGTTCTGATATACTTGGTTTTTGCTTCTAGACCTTCTTCAATGCCTTTTATCTGTAAGTTAGGATATTTGTTGGATGTTTAGGTTTTGTTGTTGTAATTTATTCTATGTATTGTTGACTGTGCTTTCAGTTTTGAATAAACTGTCCTCCAAGAGTGATACCCTGTTTTCCATGTGGTCTAGCCTGCCATAGTTGGTTTCTATATTTGTCTTCAATTCATTTATTGACTCCATTTCATTCGAAGCCTCTTTCTGGTTCTTTCTTTCTTTTTTTTTTCTCCATATTTTATTTTATTTATTTTTTTTTTAATTTTTTATTGTAGTAATTCGTGCAATATAGCATACAGCTTTGTTGCGTACGGATTGTTAACAACATATTTGCACACAGTTGTCATTTGACCCTTTCCCCAATTCCCACCCCAATCCCCTCCCCTTCCCTCCCCCTCAGGTTCACTTTGGTGAGTGACCTTGATATGATTGTGTAATTACATCACGTGCTTGAGGGCGTCCCTCTGCCCCCTGCGTCCACTACAGTTAAATCAACTT
>PVLC010041471.1:0-13293 GCA_004027655.1 Graphiurus murinus | reverse complement strand
TTTCCTCTTCAAAAACTCCTTCATTCACTACCTAAGTGATCCTGTAAAATGCAAAACTGAATAAGCCTCTCCTGCTTAAAATCTCCCCCCTTAAGAACTGATCCTAAACTGCTTATCATAGTATACAAAGTTGATTTTTACCTGACCTGCTTATCATTGCAATCATCTTTACTCTTTTCCAAGACATGTTGCTGAATGAGTAAATCAATGAAACTTTTTGTCCTCATATATTAATTTATTGTTAATTTCTAACCTCTTCTGTGTTCTCCCATCCTCTCAAGAGTTTGAAAGCCTTGGTTCCTCAGATGCAGGATGCCTTCCATTCCCTCCTCTACTTTTTCAACTCCTTTCATTTCTCTTTATAATTAAAGTATTGCCTTTACCCTCATTCCTTGTTAGGCAATCCTAATTTATGTGCCTACTTATCTATCTCTCCCACTAGAATTCTTATCTGTGATTTCATAATTTTAATATTATATATATCTGGCAAACAATGGACAATCAAGAAAGTGAACAAATAAATAATATATATCATTAGAATTTCAATTTATTCTTCTACATCATCCTTGACTCCTACTCAATCTAGTTGCATTTAGCTAATATTTGCACTTGTGTTAAAAGTAAAAATATAATAAAGAGCCGGGCGTGGTGACACATGCTTGTAATCCCAGTACCTGGGAGGCTGAGATTGGAGGATCACAGGTTAGCGGCCAAGAAAGAGAATCAACCCACGTTACCAAAATAAGAGATGAAAAAGGTGACATTACCACTGACCGTGTGGAAATACAGAGGATCATCAGAAACTATTTTGAAAAACTATATTCCAACAAAATGGAAAATCTAGAAGAAATTGACAATTTTATAGATACATATAACCTTCTTAAATTGAGTCAAGAAAATTAAATCAACCAATAACAATCAAAGAAATAGAAACAGCAATAAAGCATTTACCATCCAAAGCCCAAGGCCAGATGGTTTTCCAAGTGAATTTTATAAAATATTTATAGAAGAGCTAATCCCAATACACCTCAAATTATTCCATGAAATAGAAAGAAATGGGACCTTCCCAAACACATTCTATGAATCCAACATCACATTAATAACAAAGCCAAATAAAGACAGCTCAAGAAAAGAAAACTATAGGCCTATATCAGCCTCAGCTACTTAGTGAGGCCCTCCACCCTCTGCAACTTAGTGAGACACTGTTTCAAAATAAAGAATAAAAAATAGGACTGCAGGTGTAGCTTGGAAGTAGAATGTCCCTGGGTTCAATACCCAGTACCACAAAAAAAAAAACAAAACAAAAAGACAATAAAGAACAGTAGGACTTTCCTATATTCCTTCTATTGATACAGCCATTAATAATGTCAGTTTCTTGGAATAGGGAAACAAGCACTGCAGAATACAGCACAAGGTACAGGAGGAAAAGAAACAGAAGGTCATGCCATGTTAGTTATTCCTTAAACTAACAGTTAAAGTTTCAGGCTTAGCCATTGTTTTTGAGAAATATCCAATAAAAGGCAGTAACTATAAAGCCCTGAAATAGAAAACAACTGAGAACTGAACTGAAGGGAAGTCACACTACTTGATTAGGAACTAACTGACTAGTTTGGATGAAATCTGCTGTTTCTGATTAACATTTAAAGGCATTTGTCTGATGATAAAATTCATGAGAAATCATATACCAATGCTAACATGCTTATTAGAGAGAACTAGATTTTGTCTTCTTTTTTTTTTTTTTTTTTTTTTTTGCGGTACTGCGGATTGAACTCAGGGGCATTCTACCTTCAAGCTATATCCCCAGTCCTATTTTTTTATTCTTTATTTTAAAACTGGGTCTCACTAAGTTGCAGAGGGCCTCACTAGGTAGCTGAGGCTGGCCGCGAACCCGGATTCTCTGGTCTCAGCCTCTGGAATGCTGGGATTACAATCGTGTGCCACTGTGCCCGGCTTAGATTTTGTCTTCTTTCTAAATAACATTTTTTCACATTTTTATTTCAACCTCCAAAATACTGATTTGAATACATAGATTTTATTAATTCTCAACAATTATAATTTTAAGTTTGTTTGGTATAAACAGATAGTTTAGTGGTACTTCATGTGAATCAAATTTTATGCTAGGTTATAAATAATTTTTTACATTGGCTCCTCTGAGCCATTCTGAAAGTGGTGAGGTGGGGCACAGTGAGAGAAAACTGATCCACTCATGACAGAAATATTGCTTGCCAAAGCCAAAACCACATTCAAAATAGTTTTATCAAAGCAGAAAATTTATTGGATAAGAAGACATTTCATGGAATGCAATAGCAAAAAATTTGTAGTGTGAATTCAGAGTTAAGGTAATCAAGGGAATAGTGGCAGAGTAGAATTACTGTTTTTGTCTCTTTGTAATCATGTGGTCTCAATTCTACACCTCTGAAATCTGTGTCATCCTTCCCTCTGTTGCTGCAGACCAGTTTCCCTGTATGTGATTGTACAGAGATTGATCTATGTAATCTACCAGTCTTAGCACCTATTGTGGACTAACTGGAGTTTATGGAACACATATACATATATGTATTAGAATAACATATATTAGAATATACATATATTCTGACAAGGTACATATATATATATATACACACACACAAGGTAGAATCTATATATATATATTCAGATTTTATTAATTCTCAACAATTATAATTTTAAGTCTGTTTGGTATAAACAGATAGTTTAGTTTAATAAAATCTGAAATAATATATATATATGTGTATATATATATATATATATACATATATATATATATATATATTTTATATTTCCTGAAATAGAAAACAACTGAGAACTGAAGGGAAGTCACACTACTTGATTAGAAACTAACTGGCTAGTTTGGATGAAATCTACTGTAGAATATATATATTCTACCTTGTTTAGGATAGAATAAATGAGAAAAAATGACTTTAGTTCTTATGGAGGAGGAAAGGCCAGAATGTATTAACATTCAGATAATAGGTTAAAAATTGCCAGTTGGCTAAAAGAACACACAGTTTCCACAAAGCAATCTTTTAAAATGGTACATATTTTAATAATTTATAAGATGCATTAAAATCAGAAATGTCATCAGCATGGTTGATTTGATTTGATTCCAAAAACACCACCTGAGTGTCCATTTACTAACATTTTAAAAAGTATATTATTTTTTTCTTTTAGTTGATGTAAACAACTTGAGAGATGACATTATTATTATTATTACTGTTTTGTGGTTGAGTATATTGAAGCTCACCAGAGAAGCAGAACTTTAAGTCTAAGAAGCCTGAAGCCAGAACCTTTCCACTATATTGTGTTGCTTCTAACTGGTGTTGTTTTATGCCTCTAACATCAGCATTATTCCAAGCTGCTACTGAAGACTCCTATAGCTCCTCAGTTGGGATCTTAAGTCAGCAGCCTCAATTTACATGACAAAAAGCCTAGGGAACACTCCCATATGGAGTACAAGCAAGAGTGCCTGGCTCCTGCCCAATATTTTCCCCAGAATTGCTTTCCAATATCTCTGTCTATTTTCTAATCCTAAATGAGTGTAGCACTGGTTGAGGTACCTTCCACACTGTTGAGACTAACAACTGATGCATAACCATGCATATTCATGAGTGGAATTATAGCTATGCATGAATGCCCTACATTAGTGCCTAATAATCAGCATTCACTTCCTCTTTTTTTGGTTATTGTCTGAAATAAAGGATGAAGGTGGTGGGTTGTTGGTTAGCTCAGTCACTAATCAAACATAATTACACTATTGCCATTCCAAACATTTATCTAGGCATCTGTGTGGCAAGTGTGGAGTGAACATTTAATGTACTCATTTAAGGAAGGCCCTATGGAAAGTGAACAAGGATGATGGTGGAATTTCTTTACAAAAACAAAGAATCCATTTTACTCTGGGAAGCATAGACCAGTTTAATTCAGTGCTTGGACAAATGTTTTGAAGTTACTAAGAGATAAATAAATATTTTTCAAATGAGTGAATAAATTAATGAGCTAATTATTCGGCATAAAAGTCAGATTCTCAATTAAACTGAAATATTTGAATGGAATGAGGGCACAGTATTTCTCCAGGAACCTTCAAACCTATACTGTCCATGAGTAGGACAATTCTCAGTACTCAAAGAGTACTCTATCAACATTGTCACTAGACAAAGGATGGATAACATTATGACTCTTAATTTTCACCTGAAATTGACTCAGTGTTGATCATAAGACTATTCATAGCCAGCTTCAAAAAATGTAAGCACCTCTGTACATTATAGATAAGTGTTTTAGGGATTGGTGATACAGTATTGAGCAAATAAAACCATCATTCTTATTCACATATAGATTAGATTTAGTATGGGGAGACAGATCTTAACTGAAAAAAAATCCATGTTTAATATGAAACAAAGATGTGATTAGTGAAGGAAAGTTACATGAGTTCAGATCTGAGGGTTACGTTTATGAGGAATTTTTGAGATGGCCTCTCTGGAAATTGATAACTGAAATGAGACCTACAGGAGAAATGGGATTGATGAGGTGAAGTGAGTAGAGGGCATTCTAGTCCTGGTATTCTCTGGCAGGAAGGAGCATCCGCTGCTCACAGAACTGAAGGAAGTACAGCATGCTTGTAGCAAGAATGTGAGAAGTAGAATAAAAGAAACAATACTTTAAAAAATAGGCAGGGGCCAGACCATGTAAATTCTTAAAGATGTTGTTGGGGATTTGAGTTTTTATCTAAATAGCCACCATAAAGTTTTGAGAAAGTCACTATTACATACTGAATGCCCCATTAGTGTGGGGGCAGATAATAAAATTTACATTTTTAAACAATCACCCTGGCTGCCAAAGGTGAATGTACTAGGGAGGGAAGTCCTGTGAATAAGACTAGACCGTGTAGAAGTCTACTAGAGCACCCCTCGTAGAGAGCATCATATATAGGTCCAAATTTGAGATTGAAAGTGTGTGAAGGTATGTGTAAGAGGTAAAGTTGAGGGAATTGATAAAAAGTTAGGTGGAAACTATAAGAACAAGGGAAGTATCAAAGATGACTTCTGATTCTAAGTCTCTGACAAGTGGAACTGGATGTATGTCATGGAAGAAACGTCCTACTGAGTGCATCTCCAGGCCTTCCGTACTTTTTTCTGGTCATTAATATCTTTCCAAAAAATTAAATTCAGAATTCTATACTGATACATGAATATACATATTTATAGCAGCACATTTCATAATAATCAGATGATGGAACCAACCCAGGTGTTCATCAGCAGACAAATGGAAAAAGAAAATGTGATATATATATATATATATATATGGAAATTATATATATAAATGGAAAAAGAAAATGTGATATATATATATAAATTATATATATAATTTATATGAGAGATAGAATTTTACTCAGCCATAAAGAAAAACAAAATTAAGTCATTTGCAGGAAAATGGATGATACTAGAAAATATTATGTGAAGTGAGATCAGCCAGTTTCAGAAAGTCAAAGGTCGAATGTTTGTCTTATATGTGGAAGCTAGAGAGAAAATAGGAAATAAAAGGGACTTCAGATAAATTAGGAGGGAGCCCAGTAGAATAGTAGAAGGGAATTGTGGGAGGGAGGTGGAGGGAGAAAAGCATTCTTGAGGAAGACAACAGTTCAAATAATGCTATATCCATATATAAAGTTATGACTACCAATCTCACTAACATGTATAAAGGGCATGGAAGGGGGATTTGGAGGAAAACACGCCAAGTGCTTTGTGCATGTATGTTTCACAATGAGCCTCACTATGATGTATCATTAGAATATGCTAATAAAGGTATATTAAAAAGAAAAGAAGAAATTGCCTGATAATCATCAAAAGTTTTTGCTCTCCTACAATACAGGATGGTTACTGGGAAGTTCTAACCCCTTGCATCTAGTTTTTTTCCAGTAGTATATAGGCAAAAGTAGTATGTATCACTTCCTATTGATGTTAAGAAGTTTTTAACACTTTCTATACAGTCTCTTTATCTAGTTTCCAATTAAGAAACAAAAGTTATCTATGCTTGTGAGCTACAAATTGTCACCACCATCACATGTCTCAAATGGTAGCTGTTTTCACCATAAGACATAATTGATACCATTAAATATCCAGAAAATGTAGGAAGAGACAAATTCCCAAAGAGAGTGAGAAGGAAGAAGATAGGCTTCATTTCAGTAAACAAAACTAAGGAAACAAGGGAAGTCATTACAATAAGAAAAAACTTGACTGACCACAAAAAATGAAGGAATATTACCAGGAGTATAGAATGTGTATTTGCTATTGATGATCATGGAAATATAGTAGGGACAAGCTGCAACCTTAAGCAACTTTCTCTAGTATCACTTAGATTCTTATATAATTGGGTTCATGTAAGGGGGCAGGGTTTTATAGCAATGTAAGAGAGGTTTTAAATCACTGGCAAGAATTTTCCTGAAAGTTGAACAGTGGGCACTAAACTCGCTTAAACAACTGCCATTTTATCCTTAGGCAAAATTGTAAGAAGACGAGTAACAAATTCCTTTTATGTTGCTTAGAAATGTGAGAGAAAACCTTTGCACTACCTTTATTAAACACAAGTTTTTTTTGTTAGATCTCTGACTCCTGCATCTAAGTGAATGGTCTCTGATTTTTTTCCTGTGCCAATCTAGAATCATAACTTACCTCCTCTTTTTATTTAGCAGTAGAATATTCTATCCTCTAAAAAAAATCACCATTCATGTAGATTTAAGGAGATTTTCTTAGGAATATGAGATAGCATTTCATAATATATACTCTATAGGAAACAACTTCAAAATATCCTTGGACATTTCTGTCTCCCTCAACATTTTTTTATTGTACTGGAGTTTGAACCCAAGGACATTCTACCTCTGAGCTAAACCTCCAGCCCTATTTTATTTATTTTTAGTTTTGAAACAGGGTCTCTCTAAATGCAGAGAGCCTCGTTAAGTTGCTGAGGCTCTCTGAGAACCTGTAATCCTTCTGTCTCAGCCTCCCAAGTGCTGGGATTCCAGGCTTCCATCACAATGCCCAGTATCCCTTGAAGCATCTTTAGCAGTCCAATATTAGCCACCACTGTGGCATCTTCTCTCCTCTTCTCGTTTCTTCATGCAAAGCAAAGTTCTTCCTTCCCACTTACTACTCTTTTAAAAACAAGAAAAATCCCCTGGACAGTCGCAAACAGAGAAGCCTTGTGACTTCTCTAAAGTCCAGGCACCAATATGCCCACATTTAGACCTTACTCCTTCAGCTTCTATAGAGAAGTAAGTTTGTGAAAATATCATCCTAACAAAGGGTGACTTTATGCAAGGAATTCTCATATATGTTTACCAAAAAAAATGTAAATTTCTCCCATTACAGCCTTTGGAGGGTTTTTTTTAGTCTGTTTTATGCTGCTATTGCAGAATACCTAAGACTGGGCAATTTTTAATGAACAGAAACTTATTGTCTCATGATTCCAAACAATAAAGTCACATATTAAAATTTGGATAGAAAATTAGTTTTCAATCTAGAATCTAAAAACCCAGTCAAAATATCCATCAAATGTGCATGTAGAAAAATCATATTTGTGACAGATGAATGGAATAGTTGAGGAATTTATTTCTGATTAAGTGTCTATCTTATCCAGTAGATTTGATACCATGTAATATTTCCCTGTGTTTTACAAAATTATTGAAAAGTATAAAGCTATTTGGAAAAAAAGAAAGTTAGAAATTATCAACTATAAGAAATAATCAACTGATGTTCAAGAAAACAAAAGGGTTTGTCAGTAAAAAGAATAATTACAATAAATAAAATACCAAATACTGCTTTAGTTAATAGTTATGAGACTATTATAAAGATTGAATGAAGAAGAGGAGTAAAAGTATAGGGAAGGGACATATTTATTATTTTTTACCACAATAGTAAGAATACCCTGGAGATGAGTCTATATGTGTGTGTGTGTTCTTTATTATAAGTTTTTATGTATTATTTAATTTTTAGACCATCTGTATGGATACTTTAAAAGAAATCAAAGTTGATTCAAAATGGATGAAAATAAAAGTCCATGAAATGTGCCTCATAAACCTGATTTACTTATACGTATTCATTAAATAAATCTCACCATACAGGGAAAACAAAATGCATTCATCCTGCAGTTACACACTGGTTTACATTTGTGTACATTTTGGTGATGAGAAACAAATAGGCATGAAATAAAAATTGGAGCCTCAGGCTTCAATTTTGTAGTGAAAATTAAATATACATACAAATAAAAATATAAAGTAAAAACAAAATTGAACTAAAGAGCTAGGAAAATAATAAAATGAAAGATGGAAGATTAGAAATAAACCCTTGGGTGCTTATATTTTCCGGGAAAGAGGAAAGCATATTGATGAACTTTACATTCTTTAAATATAACATGCCACATTTACATATTAGCAAGTAGCAAAGTTATTAGACTTATGTATGTCTTAAAGGATTTCTTCATGGGGTCACTGTTATTGTTGCTGTGAACAAATAAAACAAAAATCAATGCCCTGTGCACATTATAATATATACAAATATTTTTAAAGTGTATGTGGGACATTTGCAAAACTTATCTACTAGAGTTTGTGAATAGTCTAAACGAAACTCAAAGGAGTTTCTGGAAAA
Source organism: Graphiurus murinus (assembly GCA_004027655.1). Lineage (NCBI taxonomy): Eukaryota > Metazoa > Chordata > Mammalia > Rodentia > Gliridae > Graphiurus > Graphiurus murinus. Next base: position 4,639 of record PVLC010041471.1, on the reverse strand, counting down.
CATTTTTCTCCAATTCTGTATGCTCCCTATACTCTTGATCGTTTCCTTTGCTGTGTGTTAAAATTTGATGTCATCCCATTTATTGATTTTTGGTTTTATTTCCTGAGCTTTAGGGATCTTATTGAGAAAGTCTTTACCAATGTCTATATATTGGAGAGTGGTCCTATGTTTTCTTCTAGAGATTGAAAAGTTTTTAATCTAATTTCTAGGTCTTTGATCCATTTTAAGTTGACTTTTGTGCAGGGTAAGATGGGGGTTTTGTTTTATTTTTCAACTTACATATATCCAGTTTTCTCAACACTATTTATTGAAAACTCTATCTTTTCTCCAAAATATATTTTTGGCAGCTTTGTCATGGATCAGCTGGCTGTAACTGTGGATTTGCTTTTGTATCTTTTGTTCTATTCTATCGGGATCTTGGTTTGATTTTATGCCAATACCATGCTGTTTTTGTTAGTATAGCTCTGTAGTATAATTTAGAATCAGGTATTGTGGTACTTCCAGCATTATTATTATTATTGCTCAGAATTGTTTTGACTAATCTGGGTCTTTTGCTTTTCTGCATGAATTTTAGGCTGTTTCTTCTAACTTTGTGAAGAATGTCATTGGTATTTTGGTAGAGACTTCACTTAAAATGCAGGTTGCTTTTGGTAATATGGCCGTTTTGACACTAAAACTAAATAAACACTTCTCAAACAAATATATACAAATGTTCATCAGATATATGAAAAAAAAGTCCAACACCCTTAGCAATAACAGAAAGCACAAGCAACTCAAAGGAAGATCAATACATGGGATTGCATTAAACTGAAGAGCTTCTGTGCAGCCAAGGAAAGTATCAAGAACCTTAAGAGAGAGCCTACAGAGTCGGAGAAAAATTTTGCCAGTTACTCTACAGATAGGGGTCTAATATCTAGGATATACAAAGAACTCAAGAAAATCAAGAAATGCAAATAAAAGTTAAACTGAGATTCCATCTCACTCCAGTTAGAATAGCAGTCACCAAGAATACAAAGAATAATAATGCTGATCGGATGTGGGGAAAAAAGATCATTTATACACTGTTGGTGGGATTGAAAATTAGTACAATGACTATGTAGATAAGTATGAAATTTCCTCCAAAGACTGGCTAAATTAAAGACTCACAATATACATATAATTTTTTTTAACCAGTCTTCATATAAATCTGACCTCATATTTAGATGTTTCTATTTTTATTTCAAAATTTGGATCAAATATATTCTCCTCAGGGATATTTTCTAATTCCAGAAGACATAATTATTTTTATTTAAAAAAGCTTGTTTCAACAAATGCAAACAATTTTATTTTAAGCAAGTGCCTTTATGTTACTAAATTCAATTAATTTATTTAGATAGTTCAATAGATTCTTGTATAATACACACACATACACACAAGTATGTATATATGTATGTGTATGTGTATGTGTATGTTTATGTGTATGTAAGTGTGTGACTAATTCAAATAAAGCATTTATCCCTGATTCACAAAGTACATCATATCTTAACTATTACTGTTGAACCTAATTGTGGATTAATTGAAAACTTGTACTGTTCCCTCCTCTGCTCACATTGTTCATTTTGCATTTACCACAGTTAATTACATTGTATCTCTTTCTACATCTACTTTTCCCATTATATAGGGAGCTCCTTATCTGTAAAGTAGAGAGAGACATAATAATTTTTATTTTTTCGACTCTAGCAACGGACATTCAATATTTGTTGAATTAATTATTACATGAATAAAACAATCAGTCGAATGTTTTACCATCTATTCATCAGTTTAATCTATCTTCTAGGTGAGAAACTTTAGATAATTTTGCCTTACTATGCAAATTAATAAAAACACACATACATGAATACTTTAGAATCTTTAATGGAACTAATTTTATGAGAACTTGTAATATCTTGCAAAATTAGTCTTGGATAATCCTTACTTTGTTGATAAATTCATTAGTAGCATTAAAATAAAAGTTTCTTTATGCATGTTAGGATAAAAGCTCTAAAAACTATGTTGAAACCTGCCTTTTGTAGCAAAGTTACACAAAGACACCAGAGAATGATTTTAAAGAATTTTTTTTTGTTTTAAGTTATATAAACTATCTATTTAAAAACATGACTTATCTAAAAGGCCTGCTTTAGTGACTACGCTAGAAAGGTGTATCATTTAGGATGCTTATTTTAATATATAAACTTCAAAAATGATTAAAATCTTTGTAGAATAATTTCAAAATCTTTCCACAATACTGTTTAACAATTGTAACAGAAAAACATACCAAGTTATGTGCATGTATGTTCCTGTCACCCTGGACTTCATTGTTATGTATGATAACAATGCACCAAAAAAAGCATATGAAAAAGAAAACCTCTTTTCAATATTTTCTACATAAACCAGCCCTCCCTTCCTCCCTTCCATTTCCTGCTTGAATTGGGGATAATCTTGTAATGCCTAATATCTCATGTCATTTAGGTCTAATTCTTTTTCTGTACTTGTGATTGAACCCAGAGGTATTCTAGACATTTCACCTTTGAACTACACCCCCAGACTTTTGCTTTGTTTTGTTTTGAAACAGGGTCTCACTAAGTTTCTGAGGCTGACCTTCAACCTGTGATCCTCTTATCTCAGCCTCCCAAATACTGGGATTACAGGCAAGTACCATCACGCCTAGTGTGATCTGTGTAATTTGGCACATAATTATCTCCTCTTGATTGAGAGCTCCTTATGATAGGACATATATCGTTGCCCTATTTATTTTCTCAACACTCCACACTGTCAGCCTTACCAAATGCAATTATAAATGGATGGAAAAAGGAATGAATGAATGAGCTGACTCCTTGCTCCTTTCTTCACAAGTAGCTAAAAAGAAGTAACTGCGGCTCCTTTCAAGTCATAGACTATTTAGTAATGAGAATTTCCAAATTAATTGTTACTTTTTTTCTTAGCATGAAAATTTCAGCTATTGAGAAGTGAAAACCACAATAGAATTAGCAACTTGCTCTGTTTAAATGCAACACTCAGGACTGTTAGCATTCTCTTTTTGTTCACCCTGGAAAATGAGATTAGGAGGAATATCGTGCTAAAGCATCGAGCAGCATCACTAAATTATAAAGTAATAACCATAAATGATGGCAACTCTGGGCTTTAGGAATTAATGGTGGTGGCAGGAAGGTTAAACACTCCTTGCTTCCATTAGCTTAGGGTAGGCTCTCTATTGCCATTTCCCATCCTTCTTCTGAGAATGTCTATCACTCAGGAAGTATAGTAATTAGATTCCACTGAAAATGACGAGAATGAAAAAGGAGTTTCGGAAATTGAAAAAGCATCCTCTGCGCGCAACTAATGTTATTTAGTTATTGTTCTGTGGACAGTGTTTTCTCAGTCTTATTTGAATAATTTTTCTATGACATCAGATTCTATTGCATTTGGGCTCTTGATATAAATTTAAAAAGTTGAGGGAAGCAATCTATTATTCTTGACATTTCAGAACAATAATACTTTTATGAGATAAAGTAAAAGAAATGGGAACAGAGGCATGATTTTTTCTAAATTGAAATGGGTTATAAATAATTTCTGCTAAGATCAAAGTAAAGACCAGAAGAAGAGCCTATATTAGTCCCACTGTCTCTGGAGTAGGATTTAAAGCCTCTCTTGTGTAATGTAAAGTGTGTCTCAGAGGGGAGCTAGGAAAGGGAAGCCTGCATCCTGAGCACACATGTAGCTCTGTTTTGGTCATACCCTCATTGTTCACTTTGTACTTTTTAATTCATGAACATGTCTTTCCTACCCACTACCTGGTTACCTTCTTTGAGGCAAGAAGTTAAACCTGTTTCACGTTTATGCATGCTTTAGAGGTCTTGGTTTATTAGCTACATAAGAGATTCATTACGTTCTAATTTAAAATATGTGATAGGCATAAAAGAAATTCAAGAGTGCCCACTTGCATTTCTTTGTCCTGAGTTTTGTATTAATTTTCTATTGCTGCATAACTGATTATCAGAAACTTAGTGGCTTGGGACAATACAACATTATTATCTCACGGTTTCTATAGTTTAGGAGCCTGGCACAACATCAGTATGCTTTCTGTTCAAGTCCTGTGTGGCAGAAACCAAGGTGCTGACCAGGCTTCTTCAGCTCAGATTCCTTTTCCAATCTCACTCAGGTTCTTGGCAGACATCAGTTCCTTGCGGAGGTAGGACTAATCACTTGATTCTAGTCACTTGATTAGGGGCTATTCTTATCTCCTGGAGGCCACCTGCCAGTCCCCACCATGTGGCACTTCTACCACACGGAAGTTGCTCTTTCAAGGCCAGCAGGAAAAAGCCTTCAAAGATTGGAATCTCTGACTTTTTGCTGTTTCTGATTCATTCTAGAACCAGATTTAAATGGCTCATGTGATTTGGGTAGGACCTCCCAGATAATCCACTTTCCAGTTAACTCAACTAAATGTGAAGCTTAATTGCATTTGAAGAGTCTCTTTTGCCACGTCAAGTGACATATTATGGGAGTACTAATTACATCCACAGTTTCCACCTGTGCTTATGATGAGAGGTGAGAATCATTAGGGGTCATTTTAGAATTCTGCTTACCACAGCTTAAAAACCAAATGGTTTTAATTGTATTT
>PVLC010041470.1:0-13371 GCA_004027655.1 Graphiurus murinus | reverse complement strand
GGATTGGAGCCGGGCATGGCAGCGCACGCTTGTAATCCCAGTACTTGGGAGGCTGAGACCAGAGGATCCAGGTTTGCAGCCAGCCGCAGCTGCTTAGTGAGGCCCTCTGCAACTTAGTGAGACTATGTTTCAAAATAAAGAATAAAATATAGGTCTGGGGTTGTAGCTCAGAGGTAGAATGCCCTTGGGTTCCATCCCCAGTACTGCAAAAAAAAAAAAAAAAAAAAAAAAAGGATTGGTCTGAGCTGGGCATGGTGGTGCACTCCTGTAATCAAGTCCTTGGGAGGCTGAGACAGGAGCATTACAGGTTCAAGGCCAGCCTCAGCAACTTAGTGAGACCCTGTTTAGGGCTGGGGGTATAGCTCAGTGGTAGAATGCCCCTGGATTGTTGTTTGGCATGAGCAATCATCAGCACTGAAAAAAAAGAAAGGAAGGAAAAGGAAGAAAGACTGGTTGAATGGATTCTGGCATATTCACAGAATGAAGTATCACATACACTCACAAAGAGGAATAAGGTTGCTCTTTAATTACTAGTATGCTAGAGGTCTTGGTCTTAAGTAAAATAACAAGAGCATGTTGCATAACTCCCAATAGCATGATCTCATTTATATATATATACACATATATACATATATATAGTTTATACATGGAAGAAATAAAGAGAAACAATGTACAATAAACTCTTGGCAGTTCAGTTGGTAAGGTATGAATCAAGGAGACTTTCTATATTATGTATTTCTTTTTTTTTTTTTTTTTTGCAGTTCTGGGGATTGAATTCGGGGCATTGTACCTCTGAGCTATACCCCCAGCCATATTTATTATTCTTTATTTTGAAACCGAGTCTCACTAAATTGCAGAGTGCCTCACTAGGTAGCTGAGGCTGGCTGCGAACCCGGATCCTCCGGTCTCAGCCTCCCGAATGCTGGGATTACAAGTGTGTGCCACCATGCCTGGCTTATATTATGTATTTCTATTAAGTCAGAATTTTTAGTAAGCTGGGTGTGGTGGCACATGCTTGTAATCCCAGTACTTGGGAGGCTGAGAGAGGAGGATCACAGGTTTGTGGCCAGCCTCAGCAATTTAGTGAGGCCTTCCACAACTTAGAGACTCTGTTTCAAAATAAAAGAATAAAATAGGGCTGGGGGTGTAGCTTGGAGGTAGAATGCCCCTGGGTTCCATCCTCAGTAACACACACACACACACACACACACACACACACACACACACACACACAGAGTGATGTAATCAGAGGAAATGAAGAAGTTAGAAAAAGAAGTGTGGGGTAGAGGGTAGAGCATGTGCTTAGCAGCATGAGGCCCTGGGTTCAATCTCCAGAACAAAACAAAACAAAACAAAAAAAGGAAGAATGTTAAATGCTATGTGGAATGAATTAATTCTGCCTCTGAGCTACACCTCCAGCCCTATTTTTTTTTTTTAATTATTATGTATTTATTTTTGTAGTGCTGAGGATGGAACCCAGGGGCATTCTACCTCCGAGCTATACCTTCAGCAGATTTTATTTTTTATTTGTAAACAGGTTCTCGCTAAGTTGCTGAGGCTGGCTTTGAACCTGTCTCAGCCTCCCAGGAAAGGAACAGGGATTACAGGTGTGTGCCACCACGCTCGGCTTATAACTGGTAATTTAGAGTGAGCTGTTCGGGAACAAGGAGGTTTATCTGACCCAGCAAATGGGGATGTCACAGAAGGCTCCCTGGAGGAGGGGACATTGAAACACAATTAAAACCTGACAATGAAGAGGGATTAGCCATGCCTGTGGGGACAAGGGAATAGACTGGAAGGAGACGGAGACCGTGAGGCCCCATGAAACAAGCTCAGTTTGAGCGGAGGGCAGGGAGTGCGCATCCGTTCATTAAGCATTGTGAGTACCTACTGTGTGCCAGGCACAGTTCTAAAAGTCTTGTTACAAGACAGAGTTCACATCCCAGCTGGGGGGTTGGTCCTGAGGCAGCAGAGGCAGGCAGGGTCGGGTGGTCAGGTCAGGCAGGGATTTCCATAGAAACAAAGAGAGGCAATGGAAAGGTTGAGGCAGGGAGTGACAGCTCCATTCTTCACTGCATCCCTCCTGCGGACATCAGATTGCTCTTTCTTTTCTTTTTTTTGCAGAACTGGGGATTGAACTCAGGGGTATTCTATTTCCGAGCTACACCCCCAGCCTTATTTTTTATTCTTTATTTTGAAACAGGGTCTCACTAAGTTGCAGAGGGCCTGGTTGCGAACCTGTGATCCTCCAGTCTCAGCCTCCCAAGTACTGGGATTACAATCTTGCGCCACCACTCAGGGGCCCTCAGATTGCTCTTTCTAAAACACTGCAGGAAGCCACTAAATCAGCCCAAACAAGGGCAGCGGGGCCCTTGCTGATGACTCACCTGCACACCATAGACAATAACCTCTGAGAGGGCCTGGTGTATTCAAACCTCCAGGCCTTTGCTAGCTGCCCGCAGTGTCCTGGGCCTCAAGCACCTTCTTCCTCCTCTCTGCTGTCCTGGCTCTCTCAGCTTTCTTGGCAGAAGCTCAAGCCCCCTGGAGACCTCCTGGAGCTCAGTACATCTTGGGACAATGAGAACTGGCCCCCAGGGGCCAGTGCCAGGACGGTGGAGTCTCTACAGCTGCAGATGAAATCAGGTTCATCCTCCTCCTTCTAACCTTGCTTCTCCTTCTCCTTCCCTTTCTGTTGTAGCAGAAATCACTCAAAAGATCATGTGTATAGTTCAATACATAAGGCAAATGTTGGGTGGAAGCCAGTACACTATACTGTTTATAGGGTAAAACCAAAATAAAAACACTCCCTTGGATTCTGGATTTGAATTCAATTTCTGCCTCTTGCCAGCTCTGTAACCCTGGGTAAGGCATTTGAAAGCAAAACAAAACAAAACAAAAACGGGGAATTGAACCCAGGGGTTTCTACCTCTGAGCTACACCCACAGACCTACTTTATTTTTCATTTTAAAATTGGGTCTAAGTTGCTGAGGGTCTCACAAAGTTGCTGATGAGGCTGGCCTGCAATCCTCCTGTCTCAGCCTCCCAAGGATTACAGGTGTGTGCTACCATGCTCGGCTGGGCAAGGCATTTAAACTCCCTGTGTGTCAGTTTCCTTGTCTAGAAGACAGTGACAGGCACAGCACTGACTCTTGTGCTGCTGTGAAGACTGGGGCATGCAGGGCAGTGCCTGCAGCGTGCCCAGTCCCTGGCTCATCGTTGGCTCACTCTTAGACTCACCTCCTACCTTTTCCAGTGAACCCTGTGCTCCACCCACTCTAGACTATCCTCCTTTCCCCAAACCTCCCGTGGCTTTCCCACACTCCCAGGTGTTACACAGCTCCCTTACCTAGCATGTTCTTCCTGACCAGTGCCCTGGCAGAGCGCAGCCCACTCTCCCAGGCCACTTGCTTCAGGGTCTCCTCCCAGACCGCCCCTCCCTTCTGGGATATTGTTTATCTCTCAAGGCTGTTGCACAGATGGCCTTAAAATAGAGGAATTTGGGGCTGGGGTATAGCTCAGAAGTAGAATCATAGGAAAATCATATCCAAAGACATAGGAAGCTCATTACATTACCTGTCCTATTGTTGGTCAGTTCTCAGAGTTCAAATATTTCTCTTAATATACTCAAAAGACATTTTTTTCAGCCGGGTGTGGTGGCACACCCTTGTAATCCCAGTATTTAGGAGGCTGAGACAGGAGGATCGCAGGTTTGCGGGCCAGCCTCAGCTACTTAGTGAAGCCCTCCGAAACTTAGTGAGACCCTGTTTCAAAATAAAGAATAAAAAATAGGGCTGGGGGTGTAGCTTGGAGGTAGAATGTCCCTGGGTTCAATCCTTAGTACCACACACAAAAAATTTTTTTTTCTTTGGTTGTACTGGAGATTGAACAGGGAGGGTAGGCATTATACCTCTAAGCTGCATCCTAGCTCTATTTTATTTTTTATTTTGAAACAGGGTCTTGCTAAGTTGCCGAGGCTGCACTTGAAGCTGTGATCCTCCTGCCTCTTCCTCCCAAGTACTGGGATTATAGGTGTGTGCCACTCTTCTTCTTTCTGCCACACAGGCCAGAGGGTGAGTGCTCCATGTGGCTCTCCAGATGGAAGCTACTGGCCCCTGATCCTGCCAGGCAGGAGCCCAACAAGAGCATCCTCCAAGTGAAAGGAAAAAACAAAACAAAACAAAAAAACACTCTCGCCTCGATAGCACTGCCTAGTGGAAAAACTAGGTCACAACGACAGAGAGGGGATGGGCCTGGTGGTCCTCAGTTGCCTCCTGCACCCTGGGAGAGCACAAAGGCCAGAGGCTGCCAACCTCTGCCCCCGACTGCTCACCTCTGTGTGGCTGAGTCCTGTGAGGACACTGTTGGTGGCTTTCACAAGCACTTGTATTTGGGGCAACTAACACCCTGTTGTGATTATTTGAGCCATTTACCTCCTGACTCTCTCCTTGCCTCCACAGAGATTTCAGGGCCTGAAGGGTTTAGTTGGTCCCACCCTCCTACCCGCAGCGCCTGGGCTGTAGATCAGCACACTTTTATTGAATAAATGTTACTTTGTGAGTAGCCTTATTAGTAAATGTGAAATACTTTAATGAACTAGCAGGGAGAAAATCCCAGACAGGATGTGAGAGCCACTGGGATCAGCCAGGCCAGCCTGGGTTTCATCTGAGAAGATACCTGTAATCCTAGTGAACTGGGAGACCGAGGCAGGAGGATTGCAAGTCTGAGACCAGTCTGGGTAATCTAGGGAGACGCTTAGGGGAAAAAAGAAAAAAAAAAAAAAAAGACAAGACAAGACTATGGAAGGGTGAGCAGGATGCAGCCAGGCACGGTGGTGCACATCTGTAATCCCAGTACTTGGGAAGCTAAGACTGGAGGATTGCAGGTTCAAGACCAGCCTCAGCAACTTAGTGAGACTCTATTTCAAAATAAAAAAATAAAATTGGGCTAGGGATGGAGCTCAGAAGTAGAATGTCCCTGGGTTCAATCTCCCATAACCCATACATATATATATAATACTTACATACAAGGGGGGGGTGGCCTGGAGGGGACCGGGGGACCCAGGGTAACAACTAAGGCACTTTGTCTTCCTCCTTCTGACTTACCTCCTTCTCTACTTGGACAAGGCACAGAGCCAACCCGAGCCTTAATTTCTTCAGGCCTAAAGTGAAGGGCTCCCCCCAGAGGACAGAGACATTGAGCGGCAGGGAAACCCCTGGAGCACCTAGCAGAACACCCGACACTTGAGAGTTAGCAAGCATCTGTCTCTTTGCAGCAAGGGCCAAAAATCCAGGAAGGGAAGGATGAGGAGCAAGGCTGCTGAGCCAGGAGGCGGCAAGCTGAGGAGAGCACGCCTGACCCCACACAGCCATCCTAACCCTCCCACCTGACCTGGGCTCTGTGACCTCAAACCTCAACCTCCAAGCCCCAGAAGGGATGGAGGAAGGAACAAGGGGGCAGCAATTCTTCCCAGCTTCATCCCTGGAGATGGCACCTATCTTCCCTTCCCCCTGCCCGGCCACCCCAGAACCCTTAGGTCAATCCCAAATACCAGCTGAGAATCCCTAAGTGCCCGGGAGCTGCTGATGGGGGCTGTAGAGATGATCAGGGATCAGGGCTCCTGACCTCACAGGGCGGATATGCCCTTCAAGCAACTGTGTGCACCCCAAACAGCAAGGGGGGCAGCAGTGGGCTGTAAGAGCTCCACCAGGGAGGGGGCTTCTGAGGGGGACCTGGCAGTGCTACTCATGCTTCAGCTCAAAGACCCAAGTTTAAACAAAGCTCTAGCCCCACGGGCGGCATGGACTCGGGCAAATTACATCACCTCTCCAACTCAGTTTCCTCAACTGCAAAATGAAGACAGAGCATCTATCTCATAGGACTGCCATGGGCCTTAAATGAGACAACACAGTCAGGCATGGTGGTGCATGCCTGTAATCCCAGTACTTGGGGGCTGAGACAGGAGGATCGTAGGTTGTGGAACAGCCTCAGTAATGTAGAGAGGGTTTCAGTAACTTAGTGAGACCCTGTTTCTAAATCAAAAATAAAATAGGGCTAGGGGTGTAGTTCAGAGGTAGAATGCTCCTGGGTTTTCCAGTACCGTGCAAATGTACACACACACACACACACACACACACACACACACACACACACAGAGCAATACATGGGAAAGGCTCAGCACTTGTCTAAGTAGCTGTGATGAAGGAGGAGGAAGAGGAAGAGGAGGAGAGGAGGAGGAAGAGGAGGACACTATGATCATTTCAACCCACCTCTACCCTTATCTTTGGATTCTCCTGAAGTCTAAACTCATGTACAGACTTGAAAATTGGCACACTGTTCTACCTAACACCATCTTGTGGAAGACTCGCAACAGCTATGTGAGTTCTGGGGAGAGGAATTTCTCAGTATCTTCACTTTACAGATGAGCAGACTGGAGCACAGAGAAGGTGAAAAACCTCCCCAAAGTCACACAGCTACAAAGTGTAAGAGGAGGGACAAAGCCCAGATCTCCTGCCTTGTGGCCCCTTCTTACTGCACTTAGCTAGAGGGGAGACAGGAGCCTGTGTCCTATGGGGAGTGAGATTTTCTGAAAGGCTGTGATCCTGGCTGAGGAGCCTATGTCTCCACTTGTCAGGTGAGCTAACAAGGGGAGCTAACAGGGGGAGGGCTGCAAAAATAGGCCCATTGAGCCAGGCATGGTGGCCACACCTTGGGAGCTGAGACAGGAGGATCACAGGTTCATGGCCAGCCTCAGCAACTTAGGCCTTCTGCAACTTAGTGAGACCCTGTTTCAAAATAAAGAATAAAAAATAGGGCTGGGGGTGTAGCTCAGAGATAGAATATCCCTAGGTTCAATCCCCTGTACCAGAAAATAAAAAAGACTCTGATTGCTTATTTTGTGTGTCAACTTGACTGGGCCACACGGTGCCCAGATATTTGTATAACATTATTCTGGGTGTGTCTGTGAAGGTGTTTCTGGATGAGATTGACATTTGAACCTAAGTAAAGCAGCTTGCCCTCCTCAGTGCGGGCTGGCCTGGTCCAGTCCACCAGAAGCCTGAGTAGAACCAGAAGGCTGCATGAGGGGGATTCTTCCTGCCTCGCTGCTGGAGCCCAGACACTGGTCTCTTGTGGCCTCTGGCCTTGGACTAGAACACTGGCTGTCCCTGGGCCTCAAGCCTACTGGTTTTTATTTTTTATTTATTTATTTTTAAAATTTATTAAAAAATTTTTTTTTATTTATTTTTGCAGTACTGGGGATGGAACCCAGGGGCATTCCACCTCTGAGCTACACCCCTAGCCCTATTTTTATTCTTTATTTTGAAACAGGGTCTCACTAAGTTGCGGAGGGCCTCACTAAGTAGCTGAGACTGAACGCAAACCCAGATCCTCCGGTCTCAGCCTCCCAAATGCTGGGATTACAAGTGTGCGCCACCACGTCCGGCTCCTACTGGTAGTTAGATTGGAATTTATACCATTGGCTCTCCTGGCTCGCAGGCCTTTGGACCTGGACTGGAACTACACATCGGCTCTCCTAGGACCCTAGCAATCACCTGTACTATGGGGACTTCTCAGCTACTGTAATCACACAAGTAAATTCCTTCTAACAAGTCCCTTCCTATTTATATGTAAATATATATATACATACATACACACACACACACACACACACACACACAAACACATACATCTTACTGGTTCTATTTCTCTGGAGAACCCTGACTAATATGAAGAATAAACCTTGAGCTTCCAGGCAATAGTTGGCTGAATATTCGGGTGTGGGAGGCTCAGCTGCCAGGCTGTGCCAGAGGCCAGATATCTAAATATCTAGAACAATCATCTGATTTGGTCTAAAAGTCCCCACTGTTCCCAAGTTCCCAACAGGAAGCCTGGCAGGGGAGGGGACCTGCCTAGCCAAATGAGCACAGCCACATAGCAGAAACCTTGACTATTTTTTTTTTTTTAGCCAAAACATCCCCAAGTACTCAAGCGCCAGCCCCTTCCAGGCACCCCAACATAAGCCACAATACTTGCAGAGTCCACTAGGTGGGGCCAGTGATGCAGGGGAAAGGGCAGAAACATTCAGGGGGAAGGTAGGGCCGGCAGGAATCTTCGCTGCCATCCCTAAGTTAGAAAAAATGTTCCCTTCCCCTATCTAACCTGGCCTCTAGCCAATGGTGTAAAAATTAACACTGGAGAGTGGTGGGCATGGTGGCTCAGGCCTGTAATCCCAAAACAGGAGGATCAAAAGTTCAAGGCCAGCCTTGGCAATTTAGTAAGACCCGGTTTCAAAATAAAAATAAATAAGTAAATAAACAAATAAATGCCTGGGCTGCGAGCACTTCAGTAATAACTCTAGATTTCAAAGTCCTCGAATTTGGTTATTTCCCGTGAGCCACCAAGCAAAACGGGCAGCCACAAAATGAAGTCACTGCCCCAAGCCTAGGAGCACTGTGGGGGGCATCTCCCCAATGCCACAAGCCATCTCACAAGCCATGGACCAGTGCTTTAGCAAGGTAGTCACATGACGAGCTAGAGAAGGCAAGGAGGACGAGAGGAAGGCCACAGGGGTGAGGAAATGGCAAGGCCCGGCCCCGCACTGAGGGTCTGCCGGGCAGTACTGCACCTGCTCACAGTGGGGGAAGAGCTGAGTCTCCCCGGCGACTCAGGGAGCCTGCTGTGGTCTGAGACCAGAGGCAGAGATGGGGAGCAAGATTTCTCTTTTCTTGCCTTCCTCTAATTGGCCTGGGTCCAGGTTCCAGAACTTCCTCTCTTCTATCAGGTGTCATAAACCCTGCCTGGACCCGTCCAAGCCAGCATCTCTAACTCACCACCCTCCTTCGGGCATCAGAGGAACACCACCCCAGGATGTTGGCTGGGGGAGCCTGAAGATGACCAACACCCCCACCATCCCCTCTACCTCCCACCTGCCCCCCACCATCCTTTCCCAAACTTGCACTGCCTGGCAGCCAGAGCTCTGCCTCGGCCTCTGTTGCCATGGCAACAATGTGGCTTCTCCCAAGTGGGAAGTCGGTTGCCAAGGCCCTTGTTGCCAAAGGCTATAACAGCCACCCCGGTGTGTGAAGAGGGAGTGAGAGCCTGTGGAGGGTGGGAAGGAGCAGGGGCTCTCCAGAATGGTAGAGTCCGGACGGCCTCCTGCTGGAGCGTGGGTGCTGGGCCCCACAGCCTCTCAGTGATACTCCTCTGGGGGCATTGGAGGAAAGAAAAGGGACCCCCACAAAACATCCCTGGACAAGCCTGGATGGAGCAGGACCAGGCATTCTGCGTATTTCTCCACCAAACACACACATACACACACACCACCACCCAGAACAGCTTGGATTCTTCTCCCAAACTCTAGATAAAGAGCCCCGGGGTATCTCTGCTTGCTGGCTCATGCGTCTCAGGCACACACACACAAGCCGGGCCCAGAGTCAGTCCCTGTCACCAGGAACAGCGCTAATTACAAGACCATAGCTCACCACACACCCTATCTCCCTGTCTTGGAGATATCCCTTCTAAATATCCCTTCTAAAACGCTGCTCCTGGGAGAAGAGCTCCCGCCTCTTGACAAGAGGGAAGGTGGTCCCCGGGTTTGTTCCTTTCCTGAGTGAAGGGCACAGGACTAGAGGGGCCCTCGGTCCTTGGGGAGGACCACAGAGGCAGCTCGTCCATCCCACGGGGTGCACAAGGCCAGCCTTGGTTTTGTTGAGCCAGCATCAGGACCCCCACAGCCCACAGGCCACCTATGCAGCCAGTGCCGACAGAAGAGCCAGGTCCTTCCGGGGACCCCCTGCCCATCCTGCTAAGCACAGGGACTGAAGGAGAAGTTGAAAGAGGAGGCCAGGGTGCAGATGGCTGGTAGAGGCAGGGAGACAGGCACGGGGGTGGCAGAGAGCAGCAGGTGGTGAAGAGGGGAGTCTGAGCTTTAGGCCCCCCCCCAAAACAGCATGGACTCCCATGCTGTTCTATCACCCAGCCACCAAATCCCTCTCCCCAAACCCAGAAGGAAAAGCAGGTATATACCTACCCCAGGTGCAAGCCCCTCGGGTGGGGTGGGGGAGACGCTGTCCCCGCCACCCTGGCTTCGGGCACTGAGCTGGGGTGACATGGTGGGCGACTCGTCGATGTACGGCATGGTCTCCGAGCCCTCCGGGGGCCCCTTCTGCTCCTCATGCCCCTCTGCGTCGTAGTCGTCGGCTCCGTAGCTGAAGTCTGAGACAAGGAACAGGAAAGGCCACTGAGAGTCTTCCACGAGGGCTGCCAAGGACTGGTAGCGCAGCGGGCGCCGGCGGCGGCCCCCGGCTGCCATGGCTTGAGCCGCACCATTCACGCCCAGCCCGGGGCAGGGGCTTCGAGCACCAGCAGGCACCGGGCTCTGCTCCCTGGTCAGAGGCTGCTGGGAGCTCGGGAGGGGCGGCTCTGCTGTCGCCACCTGCCTAGTAGCATGTCAGCCGCCTCTTTGGAGCTGCTGTTTCCTTTGCCTCTTGCCTCATTCCCCGTCTAAAAATTAACGGTGGGAGCAGGAGGCAGGACGCGTCCAACTCTCCTCTCTGAGTCACCATTTTGCTTTTTATAGGGAATAAGGAGGTGGGGGCGGGCCGAGCGATGTCACTTCCTCGGCCCCTCCTCCTTGGGTACCATTTGTACACAGAGCCCTGTCCCTCCAGGGGAACCAGGGCAGGTTTGGGGGTGGGAAGGAGTCGAGGAAGGGCCCCCAAGGGGGCCCTCACCCCTCCTAATGTGGCCCTGTGCGCAGGACAGAGCCTAAGGCAGGCAGGCGTGGGTGGGAGGGCTGTGCCCAGGCCTGGCAGGGACACCAGGAGCAGCAGACTCCTCAAAAGCCGGCGCTTAGGTCTGTAATTCTGAGGTAGGCTTCCTTCAAAGGAGGAGGGAAGGACATGGAGCTGTGTTAACTCCCTCAGTGCTGCCAGCACATGCAGGTACCAGTGCCCACGCAGATACCCCCTCCTGGAGACAGCTGGGGACACGGCAGAACCTCAGGGCTTTGCACTGTAAAGGCTACAGGGACAGCTTCACAAAGGTCCCTGTATCACACCCCACCAGCGGGATCCCTCCTGCAGCAGAGTGAGGGGCACTTCCAGTAGCTTATTTGCTTCTGTCATCCTAGACCTGCCACGCTGGCACTGGCGAGAGCAGAGCAGTGCTGGGCAGGGCCTCTACCAGCCGGTTCGTGTTGGCTCTCTGGGCCACCATCCTCTCTAACTCATCATCAGTGGGAGCTGGAGTGGGTAGTGGGGACATAGAGATCACAGTACCCTCCCCCTGGCTTCGAGGTAGCCTTGGGGTCAGCAGTGACCTCTCCTGCACTCTGGACTGTCTGATGACCACTTCCATCTGCTACTAGTCCTGAGCACCTGGAGGCACAGGCCCAGCGTCCTGGGATGACGCCCAGTGTAGTGGAGGAAGCTGGCTGAGACTGCCTGGGCCTGTCCCACGTCACTTTTTCCAGGTTGTCCTCCCTAGCGCCCCAGTTCAGACACCCCCAGCACCTGGCCTCCTGCCCACTTGTCCTTGAGCACCTGGGCAGGAGCTGGCCTCTCCACCATGGCTCCGTGTCCTGCCCCGCTGCACAAATGGACGCACGGAGGAACATACCGTCAGTCTAGGCTCTGCAGTCTGAGCCAGGTCTCCCCGAGCCAAGTTTTCGGCAGGGGCCCTGGCTCCTCCTCTGACACAATACACCAGCCCACGGGCAGCCAGCAGCCTGAGAATGGTGTCAACGGGTCACCAGGGCGTCTGGCCACAGCCATGCTCCGTCCAATCTGGCACTTTGGCAGCCGAGAGCTTCCCCCAGGCTTGCGCACCTGCTCCCGCCAACTTCCAGCCCAGTCTCTCAGCTGATGCGCCATTAAGCTGTTAGGGGACATGGCTATTTTTTTTTTCACCCCAAGGCAGGCATGCACATGAAGAACCAGGGACCTTCGTGGCACCCCAGCCTCTGAGAAGCACCCAGGAGATAGGGCTCACTGCCCTCGTGTCTATGGCTGGTGGGAGGGAGGAGGGCAGCGGCCTCCACTACAGTCTAGCACTGTGAGGGGCCTGTCTGTCACTTGAGACACCCTCTTTCCTCCAAGAGGCCCCAGGCCACTCTATCAGCACCCGTGTCAAGGCTGGTGGAAGTGAGTAATGGCGGACTCTGGCCTGACCAACAGGTGAGATTCCAGGAGGCCACGCTGGCCCTCCACTTGCTGACCATTCCCAGGGGTCACAGGAACAGGAATGAGCTCTTGCTCTCCAGGTGTTTCCCCTAGGCAGGAAGCATAGAAGAGACGAGAGGGAACGTGGTATGGCTCACCCAAACCACACAACCTGGCACCCCCGCGGGATGGAAGGTCTCTGCCTTGGGGCTTGCACCGCATATCAGAAAGACAGGTGACTACAGACCTGCCATCTTCAGCCTAACCTCTACCCTGTGAAGTGGTTCTTTTTTTTTGTATTGGGGATTGAACCTAGGTATTGAACCTAGGGGCATTCTACCTTTGAGATATACTCCCAGCCCTTTTTATTTTGAAACAGAGTCTCACTAAGTTACTGAGGCAGCATTGAACCTTCAATCCTCCTGTCTCAGCCTCCCAAGTACTGGGATTACAGGCATGAGCCATCATGTGTGGTTTCTGAGGCTGTTCTTGCCCCCCCCCCCTTTCCCAGACAATGTAACCAAGTTTCAAAAACATTTGTCTAAGGACACAGAAAGAGCCACAACTCAGGTCTGTCTGTCTGTCTGTCTGTCTACAAGGGTGCCTTTCCACTCTGAATCTCACTCTAAATAAACTCCCTCTTTGCCCTCCTGGCTGCAGAGGCTGAACCAAGAGGGGGTAGGGGATAGGGAACCAAGATGAGGGAGGCATCAACCCCAGGGGGCAGGGACACATTCCTTCATTTCTCTTTCCCACCCATCCTAAAATCCTGAGAGCCCAGGAAAAGAAAAAGGTGGAGAAACCAACCCTTGGAGAAGGGAGGAGTCCTGGGGAGGATGGAAACCTGCCAAGCACAGGCTTCAGCCTATGACAGCCGTAAGTGGGAACACTGACTATGGCTTAGCCATGAGGTCTCAAAAGAAAGAAGGCAGATAAGGCTGCCAACGAAGCCCAAGCAGGTTGAAGCCTAAGTAGGTAAAGCCCCTGCTAAGTTACTGTGGCTGGCTTCAAACCTGCGATCCTCCTGTCTCCGCCTCCCAAGCACTGGGATGACAGGTGTGTGCCAGCCACACCCACTGGATCAGTTACTTGAATGCGCTTACTGGATGGTAACGTGGGCAGGTGGCACAGGCACGGCTGGAGGAGGCGGGTCCTTGGGGGTGTGGTCACAGGGAGGAGGCGGGTCCTTGGGGTGTGGTCACAGGGAGGAGGC
>PVLC010041469.1:0-13351 GCA_004027655.1 Graphiurus murinus | reverse complement strand
GTTTATTTGGCAGTGGAAAAAAGGTCACCGTTTTAAGGCAGTTCAGAAACCAAATGTTCCCGTAATATGGCAGATTTCTCACAAAGCACCCTTGGCTTTGCGGCTGTGGAATCTGTGCTTTTGACAAGCTCTCGTACATGTGTCAATGTGTGTGTGTGTGTGTGTGTGTGTGTGTGTGTGTGTGTGTGTGTGTGTGTGTGTGTGTGTGTGTGTGTGTGAGCGCGCGCGTGTGTCTGTCTCTCTGTATATCTGTGTGTGTGTGTGTGCATGACGCGGGGGAGAGGGTTGTTGGAGGTCTGTTCGCTGCATAAGCTGAGTTCCCCACCTTGAGAAACTATTTATATCACAAGGTGAGTTCTTTAAATAAGAAGAGGGGGCCGTGGGCAGAGGATCGCTGAGCTAGGTGCGCCATATGTAGCAACAGAACAGCGCGTGCAGAGAGACTTGAATCAGGTTTTGTTTTTCACTACCCAATCCTCTCTCGCGAGCAGCATTTGTACAACCCTGCCTGAAACAGAAACCCTCTTTAATTAGCTCCTGCAGAATGGGTCTCCTCCCTGCCACCTGTTGTGCAGGAAAATATTAGGGCCAGGATGGTCCCCGGGAGATGATGAGAAAGGGAAATGTGCACCTGCATCCTGCTCTGCCATCCTCAGTGAGACTCTTGGAGGCTCAAGGTGCAGCCATGGTGCCCGCTGAGTTTGTGCTCACGGAGAGAGCTCGACCTGAAGCACTGCACACTTAGTTCCTAAACATGCTCGGTTTTGAATCTTAAGAAAAAAAAAAATACCTCTCCTTTCTTTTTGGGGGGGGAGGGTACTGGGGTTTAAACCCAGGAACATTCTACCTCAGAGCTACACCTCCGGTCCTATTTTTATTCTTTATTTTGAATCAGGGTCTTACTAAATTGAGGAGGGTCTCACTAAGTAGCTGACGTTGGCCTCGAACCTGAATCCTGCTGTCTCAGCCTCCCAAGTACTGGGATTACAAGCGTGCGCCACCACCATGCCCAGCTCCTCTCCTTTCAATAGAAGCAATGCAAAGTTTGTTAGAGGTGGAATTCGACTCTTCAGACAACATTAAAGAAAGATACATCACCACCGTAGAAGAATTTCAAGGTCAGGATTGTGATAAACAACTTCGGAGCCTTTGATGTGCTAATTACAAATGGAGGAAAGAGTTGAAGCTAATGGCAGCCACAGGTCGAAGCCCTAGTCCTCTCACGTTAACCCATGTGGTCCAGCGTAGGGAATGCTATTTATTCTTTTGCTTCTCTTGGGTGTAGTGAATGTGTCTGACTTTGTTCGTTAAAGCCTCCGATCTGGCATATTTGGTGAACATCTGTGAGGACTGGGGTCTTGCTCCTAATCACTACCATCTGGAAAGGAGGGAGAACAGACAGAGGAAATCATCGTGGATTGAAGGTTCAGCACTTGTGTATCTTGCAGAAATACTTGCTTTTGCTTATTAAATATATATATATCATACGTATATACATATATATCATATATATCATACGTATACACATATATATATCATATATATATTATGTATGTGTATTTGCTCATGTGGGAGACTTTAGTTTAAAACCCAACAATATAATAATGATTGAGATCTGAGAGTTGCATTATTTAAAGTGCCAGTAGTGTGTGTGTGTGTGTGTGTGTGTGTGTGTGTGTGTGTGTGTGTGTGTAGGCATGTCTTTTTTTCCCTGTTGGGGATTTTTCCCCTTTGCAGCTCCCTCCTCTCCTCCTGGCCGCGTCTTCCTCCTCTTCTGGCTCTGGCTCCCGTAGCTGCCTCCTCCTCACTTGCACACAGATGCCATTTCTGCAGTCAAAGCCACAGTGCCACAGGGCATATTCGAGTTCCTGTACTTTAGATCTCTCTTTATGTAATTTGAGAGCTCATTAATAAGTACCTTTTGCGTGATTGAAAAATACAAAAGGAGTCCTGGAATCAAAAAATAAAATCTTAGAAGAACTGAGTTAGGAACACCATGCATTCTTTTTTTTTTTTTTCTTTCTTCTTTTCATGTTGATTACAATTGAGATGGGTGGAGAGATCCCTGTGACCCACTGGTCTGCCTCCACCAAAACCTCTGCAGAGAGCAGAAACTGCAGTACAGTCCTTGGACTGATTTCGAGATACGATTGTGTCGTAGGAGGGTTTCTTATAATGTTCTATTTCTACTCCATGTAATTCAGGCCATCCTATCCTTGCCAGGAAGGTTAGTTGTGTGTGTGTGTGTGTGTGTGTGTGTGTGTGTACAGTGTCCAGGAGGAAAGACTTAGGTTGGTTCACAGATTCAGAGGTTTCAGTGCACAGTCAATGGGCAGCCACCTCCATGGCTCTGGCCTAAAGTGGGGCACAACAACATGGAGGAAAGCTGCTCAGCTCATGGAAGTTGCGAAGTAGAGAGGGAGAGGGAATGGGAAAGGGACAAGATATGACCCCTAAGGGCATGTCCCCCAAAGACCCACTTAATTCAACCGTGCCCCACCTGCCTACAGTTCCCATCACCTCCCAGGAGTCCATTCAAATTATTAATCCATCAAGTGGATTAATCCATTGATGAGATCAGAGTCTCATGATTCAATTAATTCCTAAAAGCCCCTTCTCTGAACATGGCTATAGTGGGGACTGAGACTTTGATGCATAAGTTTTGGGGGGATATTACAGATCCAAACCAGAACAAAGACCCTGGGAGATTCTTTTGCTTGTTTACAGTTGTACTGCTGTGAATTCATGGAGCCAGGATATGAACCCAACCTGCCTCTTCCTAGAGTCAATGCCAGAAGCCATGCTCTGTCTGTTAGTAGCCAGCCCTTACCAGGTGCCACCAAATTCTCACAATTATACCTCAAAAGAGGAACCAGCATCATTTTTTTTTTTTTATGGTACTGGAAATTAAACCCAGAGGTATTCTACCTCTGAGTCACATCCCCAGCCTTATTTTATTTTGAAACAGCATTTCACTAAGATGCTAAGGGACTTACTAAGTCCTTGAGGCTGGCCTCAAACCTGTGATCCTCCTGTCTCAACTTCCCAAGTAGTGGGATTACAGGTGTGTGCCACCACACCTGGCTTATTATCTCTATTTTTAGGATAAGGAAACCAAGGAAACCCATGCACAAGGAAGTCAATAACTGGACCAAGGTCACACATGGCAGAGCCAAGATTTGAATTCCTTAATTTAGCTCTATAGGAACACATTGTAAACATTGTACTGTCTGACCCCTGGCAGTGCTAAAAAGAACATGTGCCTGAAATTCCAGGCAACGGGTCACGTTTTATTTTGAGGGGAATTGGCACAGTCTCCTCTTTCACAGAAGATAACCTCTCAGGACTTTTCTGACCAGTAAGGATGGCACCCCCAGTGATAGAAAATAGCCTTCAAGCTGTCCTATGATTTTTTTTCTTAATGTGAGGGAAAAAAACAACAATAACTGTGTTATATACACACAATGGAATTTTACTCAGCCATAAAGAATTATGTCATTTGCAGGAAAACGGATGGAACTTGAAAATACGATGCTAAGGGAGATTAGCCAGTCTCAGACAGTGAATAGTTGTATGTTTTCTTTCATATGTGGAAACTAGATAGAAATTGGAAAACAAAAAAAAGATCTCAGGTAGAGGATCAAAGACTCCAATGGAGTATACAAAGCAGGTAATAGTTTAAGTAATGCTGTGTCTGTATAGGGCATTACCAATGCTGAACTCAAAGACACCTGTAGGGGGATCCCGAGGGAAATGCCCCAAGGGCTGTGTGTACATATATTCCTATCACTCCATACCTCGGTATGGCGTATAATTACAATGCACCAATAAAAGTATATAAGAAAAGGATTTTGTATTCTTTTTCTTAGAGTCTCTCATCCCTTTTGATTGTATAAGCCAGTGAGTGGTTCTCAAACTCTGGATGCTCTCAGTGTGGACCAGCCGCGTACTCATCGCCCAGGAACTTGCTAGAGATGCAGATTTTCCAACTTGCCCTAGATGTGGAATTGGAGCAGGCAGGGGGAGTTTACCAAGCCTCTCAGGAGATCTAACAGCAGACCTGAACATTGGCGCCCTCCGAAGCCCTTGTAAAGCCCTTCCAAGGCTCTGCAGCTAATGTTATACTTGCAACTTTCCATTCCTCATCTTAAGAAAGAGGATATTAATTTTCAAATTATAGAAACTTCAGGACCTCCACCTGGGCCCACACCTGGTCACGACTTTTAAACGTACTTGTTTCCCTAACACTAAAGTAGGACAACTGTGTTTTACACGGCTTTTATAAGTTGGCTAAAATGTTTAAACTTGACATGAAATGACATGAAAATAGGGATTACAGGAGAGAGGGAAATCTGTATTATAGGCGCCAGGAATTTCACCTCCAACTTTTAATTCACCTGTTCTAGGGTGGCATGCATCTCCGCAGGCTGACAGGCAGGCTGCAGCCTGATACCTTTTGAAGTTTGAAGAGGTCCCAGCAACCACTTCTCCACATCTGAGAGCTGTCAGAGAAAACAAGGCACCCTCAGTGCAGCCACCACCCATTGCCACCAAGATGTCCAGGCCTCTGAGGATGAAGGGCTCTGTGGCTCTGTCCAGGGGGTGCTCCTGTGAGCGGCCACCCTGTCACCAGCCCTCCACCAGCAGGCTAGGCTGAATTGTGAAATGCTCTTTCTGCTGCATCCCTGCATAGACAAGGAGTAAACTGAACCCCAAGAAGAGAAGCAGAGGTTAAAGGACCAAAGAGATGAAGGTGGCAGCTGGGCATGGTGGTGAACACCTGTAATCCCAGTACCTGGGAGGCTGAGACAGGAGGATTGCAGGTTTGAGGCCAGCAGCCCACAATAACTTAATAAGTCTTTGCTTCAAAATAAAAAATAAAATAGAGTTGGGGGTGGAGCTCAGAAGTAGAGTGCCCCTGGGTTCAATTTCCAGTACCACAGAAAGAGAAAAAGAGATGGGGATGGAGGTGACTGGTGGCTTGGAACTTAAGTGTCCCTGAAGGCTGTGGACACTTTGGGAAGGGGAGCTCATGATAAGAAATCAGGCCATTGGGAGATGTGCCCTTGAAAGGGAGGTTGGCCCCTCTCTCTATCTTTGCTTCCCTACCATGAGGCGGTCAGCTTTGCTCTGTCATGGGCCCCCCTGCCATGATGTGCTGCCCTCCCACAAATCCAAGATCAACAGAGCCAGACACCCATGGACTGAAATTGGAAGGCTTGAGCCAGAATAAATCTTCCTTCCTGACAAGTTCGTTATCTCTTTTGTTATAGCCATAGGAAGCTGACTAATACAAACTGGAAGGACCAATGATACCTGCCACCTACAGGGATCTTTCCCTTCAATTCCATTGTCTCTTGCTTAATTTTTAATACTAATCCTATTTCATTTTTTTTCCTGGAGAATCTACTGGTTCATTACTGTGTAAAAAGAATTACCTATAGGATGGTTTGGTGCAGTATTTTTTTTTATCATAGTGAAAAATAAGATAGTCCATGAAGACCCCAAATTATCAGATTGCTGCCTGTAGTATAGGGATCCTTTTAGTTCCTGTAGTCATTGAAATAATATAGCCATTAAAATGTTGATAGGGAGAATTGCTAAATTATCAGGCAGAGAATGGTCATGAATGTCGGTTTATTATTGGTTTATAAAACAGTGTACAAGTCAGCACACCCAGTTCCACCCCAGCTTTGTAAATTCTGCATATAGAAAAAAGAGTGAAGATATGTACTCCAAAATGTTAACAGGGCCATCTTCTAAGCATGGTGGGATATTCATTGACTGTCTCTTTATTTGTCGTTTTTTTTTTTTTTTTTTCTTCTTCAAACTAATACACACTGGATAGGTTTTATATTGCAATCACAGGGGGAAAAAAGCTATACTAGAACACTGGATACTCATGCTATTTTTAGTATAGCACAGACATTCAGACATTTTAACATTGCCAAATATAAGTGAGACTTTTTAGTGTGTTTCAGTGTAGAGATTGAATATTCAGACGATGGCCAGACCATACATAAAAATAGAACTCCAGCTTACAACCATAGCAGCCAGTCCAGGAAGCCAAACAGAAACCTCTGTCGTAATCAGTCCCAAATGGCCAGGATTTGGTCAATAACTGAGAGCGTCCTAATATATGCTTTCCATCTTAGGACCAACTGCTGAAAGCCAAATATGTCCCTAACCAATCCAATAAAACATCTCGTGTGTGTGTGTGTGTGTGTGTGTGTGTGTGTGTGTGTGTTTTACTAGGAATTGAACCCAGGAGTGTTTTACCTCTGGGCTACAGACCTAGCCCTATTTTATTTTATTATTTTGAAACAGGATCTGATTAAGTTGCAGAGGACCTCACTAAGTTGTTGAGGCTGGCCATGAACCTGTAGTCCTCCTGTCTCAGCCTCCCAAGTACTGGCATTATAGGTATGCACCACCATATCCAGCTTAAAACATCTCACTTCTAGTTAGCTGCCTGTGGATTTCCTTGTGCCAACAGCCTACAGTCAGGGCATACCTGAATTCTTCCTTATTTCCCTCATTATAAAGCTTTCCCTGGCATGGTGACGCACACTTGTAATCCCAGTACTTGGGAGGCTGAAACTGGAGGATCCAGGTTTGAGGCCAGTCTCAGCTACTTAGTGAGGCCCTCTGCAACTTAGTGAGACCTTGTTTCAAATAAAGAATAAAAAAATAGCACTGGAGGTGTAGCTCAGAGGTAGAATGCCCCTGGGTTCAGCCCCCCATACCACATACACACAAAAATAATAATAATAAATAAAAATTAAATTAAATTAAAAATAATTAAAGCTTCCCCTGGACTCTCCCTGCCTTGGAGCCTCTGCAAACATAAGTGACAGTGACTCACCTCCATGACATAGCCAGCTCAGAATGAATAGCCTTTGCTTATTCTCATTTGGGTGGCCTTTGTTGATTTCCACATGAAATTCAGTGTTCTGGGAAGTTATTTGCATTTAATTAGTTGCCAGCTGGGTGTTGTGGCACATGCCTCTAATTCCAGTACTTGGGAGGCTGAGACAGGAAGATCTCAGGTTCAAGGCCAGTCTTGGCTACTTAGTGAGGCCCTCTGCAACTTCGTGAGACCCTGTTTCAAAATAAAGAATAAAACAGGGTTGAGTGTGTATATTGGAAGTAGAATGCCCCTGAGTTCAATCTTGAACACCAAATAATAATAATAGTTATTATTATAATAATTATGATAAATAGAATAAAAATAGTTGTCATATCTGTATGATTATGATATCCCTGGCACTTCCAGTTCTTCTTAGTTTAGAAACTTTTAATCTCAATCCAATCACTAACTGCAAATGTTCCCAAATGATTTGTAGCCATTAGAGATTATTAGCAATGAATAAAAGAAATGCTGAGTTTGAATTTTTATCGTATTCCCATTTCTTGGCAACAGTACTTGGAATATAGAAATCACAAATTACTTTGTAAACCTTATGATGTCATCCTTCTCGTATTAAGTCCAGTTTATAGGAAAAAATTAATAGAAGACTGATGATCTGGTGAGGAAACTGAGTCTATTTCGGTTGTCAAAGCTAGGAAGAGTTTGATCTTGATTGGAGGCCCATCAGCCATGTTGTGGGCAGTCAGAAGAGTGTTTTTTTTTTTTCTGTGTACATAGTCATGTACAAGTTTTTTCATTGTAAGTGGACACTGCATGCTGTGACCATACACTTGAACAAATGCTTACAAGTTCAAAATTTGCAGAAGAAATGTTGTGTGGGTGGCATTCAAAAACAGTGACAATTCATTTTGTTTTCTACTGTGTTTAAGGGGATACACACATTTAGTGGACTATCTTAAAGGTGTGGTGGGCCCTAAGCCATTAAATGTTCAGGGATGGAAGATGCTCAGTGTTTTTGGAGAGCACGTTACAGGTGGATAGTGGACAAGTCTGTCATCACAGTGCTGAATCAGATGTCTCTGGTGATGTTACATACCGTCCACAGTCACAACTCCACAATCACATGGTGGTATGTCCTCATAAGATTACTGAAAGATTCACCTTACCTACACCAAGGTACCTTTCATGCTTTCTTTGGCAGCTATCTGCACTTATCTGAACAATTTTAAATTTTGCTTTTGAGGAGTAAGGTGATAATGGCAAAGAGTTACCAACTTTTGGGTCAACTCTGATCCCCTGGAAGCAGCTGCCAGACATCCAGGCTGAAGGATTGTAAGGTTGTGCCTGAGCTCAGAGGGAGCGAGGGCTGGGTTGGTTAGTAGGGTGTATCCGAGGTAGGACTCCGGAGAGAGGCCTTAGGTCCAGGGTTCTGCTGCCAGGAGCTGTTGTAGCTTGTATACCCTTTAGCTCTTACTTTAAAGGGTTAGCTTTTTTAGTATCTATAGATCAGTAGGGTCTACATGGGCTAAGTATGTTTGGATAGAGTTGAAGGACAGAATCTGTAGCTAAATGAAGAAGACAGGTTCAGTTTGAGAGTCTGTAGTGGAGAAATGGAGTTCCTGGTCAATTGAGAAGGAAGCAGGAATAGTCTAATGGTGGAACCTGGGAGAGTTTGTAGAAGGCTTGTGCTTAAGATGAATTCATGTGGTCGTCATTTTGCTGGCCCTGGTTCTACCCTTCTCTCTAACAATCGATACTGAAATTCTCAGTGGAAGGGGGCAATCCTTTTGGTCGTACTTCCCACTCAGAACCATTTTTTTATTTCTCAATGTTCTCAATGCAGTCTGACCAGTTCCTTCTCTTTGTAGCTTTTAAAGAAGAACAAAGAAATATTTGGGCAATGAAAATGAGATGCACATGAAGGAGAGAGAGTACATTATAGATATCATCCTGGGAACCACCGAGGGGGAAACTGTATTGATTTCCAAGTAGAACGAGGTGGAGAACATCTTGAACATCTTCTTTCAAAGTGGGCTAAAATATGAACTTGTCCGTTCCAAGGCCTAATTAAGAGGCTCTGTTAGGGACTGCAAAAAGGACAGTATGTAACATCACCAGAGACAATAAAAACCATTGACCTCTTTTGCGTTTAATAGGATGTCATGATTTAAAGAAGTTGCTATTATTATTATGATTTTTAAACTGAGTGTAGAAAGCAGCTGTTCTCATTAGGTGATATCTGAGTGATCTTCTTGGTTTTATCGGGAGCAAAATTCATGGATCAGTCTGGTTTTTTTGAGACAAGAAGTTACATTTCATGTCGAGATTCAGGTTCCTTCTACTGTGGCATTATGAATAGATTTGATTTGTTAAATTGATGATGGACAAATCCTTGAATAATCTTTTCAGTTTTCAATCTAGAATAGTTAGGGGGAAAAGAAGAAGAGGAAGAAGACATTTCTACACTATGCTGTTGCCCCATGATTTTTCTTTTTCCCCCAAGTGGAAGAGAACTGGACACACAAGAGGGGTCTGGCTGCATGTGGATGCAATACGGGCTTGAGAATGTGGGATGACAGAGCGCAGAGCTGTAATCGATTCCAAATGGACCATCATCTGGATGTTTGAAATGCCATACCGTAAACAGTGTCCCCTTGTCTTCTAGGATGTTATGTAGGGTTGAATGCAGATGAAAGCTTAAATTTACATCATGAGGCAAAGCCTAAGATGAATGTTAACCTTCTAAGTGCTCCTTTATTCCACTGTCACATTCTGTTAACTGCCTGTCTTGGAATAGCGGTGCCTCTGACATCTTTAGTGCTGTGCTCATCGGATGATCCCCATCATTACTCCCTCCCAGCACAGGGGTGGGGTATGAGAAACTTAGAATTCAAAGGAACTTCGGGAATCCTTTAGTTCACCCAACTTCACTTTAGAAAGAAGTAGAGTGAGGTACGGGGAAGCTAGCTCATCATTCTGCTTGGTAAGTAGCAAATGGACCCCGAGTTTGGTCTATTGACCCCTTTGCACACTGCTGGGGTGCCCTTCAGCAAACAACTTTGTCTTGTAATGAGTCCATTTGTAGGGGACAAATGATTTCATCAGACGTCATAACTAGAGAAGGCACACAGAATTAACAACTTAATTATGTGGACTTTTTAAATTTGAATTTCATCTATTAATTTAGAAAATATTTATTTTCCTTAATCTTTTATTATAAAGCTTAATATACTCAATGTAAAGAAATAACACTCTATAAAATATATAATGAGATAAACTCTTCTTTTTTTTTTGCCACTGCACTCTATTTCTCAGAGATATTTGCCCCGGAGAACACACTGTTGTATACCCTTTTATACATTTTTGATGCATAGAAAAAATATATGTTACAGTATGTAGTACAGTATATTATGCCCCTGTTAAAAAGCGGGAATATATTACACATATATTTTTTGAAACATTCCTTTTTAACTTTTTTTTTTTTACTTAATATTATCAGGAACACTTTTCTATATCTTGTTTTTCTAATTTTCTCTGGTTATCAGGTGCATGGGTTTATGTATTATGTTATTTCAGGATCTGCATATTTGTTTCTCCATTCTTCCATTGCTGGACATTTGTGTAGCTCTTGATTTTCATTGTTAGAAACAACCTACCATAAATATAGGTTTGAACTTGTGTCATTCTATCTGCAGGATGCATTACTAAAGAGAGAGGTTTATGAGTCCTTCAGCCTATATTTATTGAGTAACTACTGTGTACAAAGTACTGAGAAGGCTATAAACAAATAGAATACTTGCAGGTAAAAAGGTGATTCCTGCTTTCATGAAGCTTACAACTTAGCTAGCAAGAAATACATGGAAATAATCAATTTCAAGTAGGAAATGATGTGTGCTCTGTAGAAAACACAGAAAAATCGCTCCAGGAGGGTGAAAACACCTTGATTTTCTAATCCAGCCTATGCAAAGTGATAATTACTTAGAGGCAGGGATCTCAGTGGGAATGCACTGAAATCTTATAAATCAAGTTACTTGCCAAGGTCAGTATGAATGAGTTGAAACACACGGGAATGCAGAAGGTGACTTGTTTGTTGGAAAAGGTGTGCATATGTCCAGAAAGCATAATTGGCTTCCAAATTTTGGGAAGGATTTATATTCGTGGGAGGAGAGAATTGTTATAGTCTCCTAGATAATATAAGCCCTAAAGAAGTTTGGTTTCAAAGATCTTTTCTCAGTGCTTGATGCAAGCAAGATCTTTATTTTGGTTTAAGGCTAACTTGCTTCCTTTTTCAACTTCATGTATGCGCGGTGCCTTTTCTGGAATCTGGACCATTTTGATAAGTCTCATACTTGTCTTCAGTGTGACAAGGGTTAAGAGAGAACACTCCCCTCCCTTTCTTCCTCCCTTCCTCCCTTTCCTCCTCCTCCTCCTCCTCCTCCTCCTCTTCCTCCTCCTCCTCTTCCTCCTCCTCCTCTTCTCCCTTCCTTCCTTCCTTCCTTCCTTCCTTCCTTCCTTCCTTCCTTCCATCCTTTTATCCTTTTTTTTTTGTTGTTGTTTTATAGTACTAGGGATTGAATACAGGAGCACTCTACCTTTGAACTACACCCCCAGCCTTATTTCAATTTTTATTTTGAAACAGAGTCTTGCTAAGTTGCAATCCTCCTGTCTCAGCCTGCCATGTATTGATATTCCAGGTGTGCATTACCATGCCCGCTTTCTTTTTAAAACTTTAATCTGTACCTGCATTTTGTTAGGGAACCTTCTCCTTAACCTTCAGCAGCCTTGGTTAAATCATCCTTCCTCTCTGGACTCATACAACAATACGCAGGCTCCAGGGAGGGGTCTTAAAAATCTATTGGAGCTTTCTAAGCATGTGCTCCAACATCTTTTCAGACAATTAGGGGAAAAAATTCATATTTTCTCATTTTGAATATGGTATTTAGCAAAAATTCCTTTGGTAAAATTTCAGAATCCTCATCCTCCCTTTAACCTCATGCTATGAAGTCACTTCAGGTAGGATATAAGACACGATTCGTGCCCACTGGGAGCCCTCTGCAAGTTGGAAGTACCTATCAGCTCACAAGATGGAAGGGAAGGTAGGAAGAGAGTGACCTGGGGGCAGAATAAATGGCAATTTTGGGAGGAAAAAACTTGGTGAGCCTCATCACATTGCCACCTTTTAAAGCATTTTTCAGCTTCTGGAAATAAGAGAGCAGTCGCCCCAGTCATTAGCAACTAGCATTGGAGCCAAGTCCAGCTTCTTGCCCAGGGAGGTAAAACCCAGAGGCAGAACAAAGAGATTTGCATTCTAAGAGATGTGAAGCCGCCAGCACCATTTAAATGCTTGTTTGGCTCTGTGATGTCTTCATCAGGGGGTCCAGGAGGCTCTTGGGGAGCCTGTCAGACTCTGTTTCCATGGCGCTCCTTCAAGCAGCACCCTGGGCAGACGCCAGGCCAAGGCACCACAACCTGTTCCCAGCAAAGGCTCTGACGCCAGGTCCCAGAGCGGGCGCGTGACTGGCCAGGAGATGCAAGGAGGTGACAATTTTGTCTTACACACCTGTTGGAACTGCAAACAAAAGATTATATCTACTAGATGTGAACACCTGCCTTGTCTTACATCAGCTTTGGTGGTTTAAATGCATGGTAGCTGTTTAAGAAAGCATCTGCGAGTAGCAAATGCATTTAGAGATGCATTTCCTGTGGAAACGGAGCAGTTAATTTGCTTATTGGTGATCAGAAATTTTTAAAAATTGACCAAGCTGATGTTCAACTATGTTTTAACTATTACATTACAGTGAAACATACCCTAGAGTGTTCTTATTTATTTATTTATTTTGGTGTGGTTTATTTCTCTTCTCCTCCTCCTCCTCCTCCTCCTTTTCTTCCTCCTCCTCCTCTTCCTCCTTTTCCTCCTCCTCTTCCTCCTCCTCCTCCTCCTCCTCCTTCTCTTTCTCCTCCTCCTCCTCTTCCTCCTCCTTCTTCTCTTCCTTCTCCTTGTCATGATGGTTGAAGCCAGAGGCATTCCATCTCCAAGTTATAATCCCAACTATTTTATTTTGAACCTCCTGACTCATCCTCCAAACTCTGAGGATTAGAGGTGTGTGCCTGTAATCTTTACTGTTAAAGTAGTAACTGACAGTAGTTGGTGTGTGGTCATGAGCCCTGTACATAAGGAATGATCTTTCTGTGCTTCAGTTCCTACAACTATAAAATGAACCCAATAATAGAATCTTTCATATAGGTTACTAAATGGGATGATTTATAAAATGTACTTAGTGCAATGCTAACAAATTATAAATCCTCACAACCAATGGCAGTAATTTGTGTTATGCTTTAAATATCAAGTACATGAAAGTAGTATGTTCTAGAGCTGAGAGCCGTTAAACCAATAGGGTTAATTATTGTTGTTTGGTTTTAGTAAAGTCCACTTAACTCATAACACTTTGCAAATGGGATTCTTTTTTTTTTTTTTTTTTT
>PVLC010041468.1:0-13362 GCA_004027655.1 Graphiurus murinus | reverse complement strand
GTTACTCATGCTCATAATCCCAGTACTTGGGAGGCTGAGACAGGAGGATCACAAGTTTGTAGCCAGCCTCAGCTACTTAGTGAAGCCTTCTGCAACTTAGTGAGACCCTGTTTCAAAATAAAGAATAAAAAATAAGGCTAGGAATGTAGCTCGGAGGTAGAATGCTCCTGAGTTCAATCCCCAGTGCAAAAAAAAAAAATCCATTTTCATGATTCTTTTAATTTAGGTAAACATAGTCATTACTCAATGTACTAAATTTATACCCACTAGAAAATGTAGTGCCAGGATAATGTAGCATCTTTGAGTAGACACAACAATGGAGAGTTAAATATTAGCTTCTGCTCTAAAGAATGGTAGGACTGTAACAGCTTTGGAGAGACTCCAGGGTGTACTAATTCCTAAATTAGTACACCATCTCTAGATTGCTTATATCAATTCTGTATCATGTTTCACCTATGCTCTAGATTTCTAAACTGTCTTTAAAATCCAAACAGTCCCCTCTGCATTCTTCCAACTAATACTGAATAGACTTGTATATCTATCTTTATAATTATTTGAAAAAGTCAATAAATAGTTATCTTTACAGTATACAGTATAGTTTCTTCATACCTTTTGATGTATGCCTTTATTAGTTTCACAGAATTCATAAAATGGTGGAAATAGTGGCTGACTGTAAATTCTTCCAATGTGTATTCCTCTTGGAGAAATAATATGAGGTTAAAAGCACATTAAATGAGAACTCACTTACCTAACTTAACCCATAAAGGAGAGAGAATCTGAAGTGACTTTTTAAATTGTATTTTAGGCATATCTTCCTATTACTTGCTTATAAGTTTAATACAAATGTAAACATGTTTTGAAATTTTAGTAACACTTTTTACTTCTTAAATCCTGAAACTTCTCTATACTTTGCTATATTAAGCTTAAAACAGAAGGACATTATTATACTGAGGAAAAATCACTCTGAAAACTAGGAAAGTCAATGTAATTTACAAACTCCTATAACAATTTATATTTACAAATTAATAATGTGTACCTTATTTCTGTATTAAAGGGAACACACAGGTCATTCAGCTTTAGGTATGCAGACTTATTTACTTAGGTATGAAGTCACTAAACACTATTACACTAAAATTAGTCAAAAGGAAATCTTCAATAATTGACCAATGCAAAAGAATTAGAAATCTGCAACCTTAAAAAAATGGTGCAACCAGAGGGTTAAACTAATATATTACATCCTTCACTGTAGAAATATCCTAAAATTGTACAGTGTTTTATAATTTAAAAAGTATATGTATATTTCTGATTGCTTCTCAAATTTAGTCATAAGTAGGCAAGTTGTTATGATCTTTACTTCACTAACATGAAATTAAAGCTAAGAAAGAGGAGAGAATTAGCATTAAATGCTCATAGAGTCTGCATTCTGCCTGCATCTCTATACAGATGTTGCAAAAATTAGCTGTGGGATACTAGACAGGTCACTTAACCTAACTGAACCTCAGTTCTTCACAGCACAGCACCTCCTTTCCTGTGGAGTTGGTATTATTACCATGATTCCCATTGTTCTTCAGTGAGGAGGGGGAGAGGACTCAGGTATTCTCTCTACTGGCTCAGTGTTCCCTAGCTCACTGAGCTCTTTGTAAAATTTTACTGAATTAATTCAAAAGAAGGTTGTAGGATTGCCACAATGAAACCAGCTGCTCAAATGCTCAAATCCCTGTCAATTTTCCCTAGCCCAGTAAATAACAATTCTGTTTTAGATTTTAAAAAGTCTATCCCTGATTCTCTCCTTTCAAATGCCATTTCAAATTCATTAATCAAACCAATAGGCTACTCAATAAATATTCATTTAAAATTTAACTTTTCACTACCTAAATACTTATTTAAAATTTAACTTTTTATTACCTAAGCCTTTTGTGCTACATCAGGTTATATACAGCCACTCATAGTTTGAGAATTCTCCCATCAAGATATATCTACTCAAAAGAATTGACTATGATAGTAGTCAATAGTAAGTAAGCAGACTACCATAGTAATGCATGCATATCTATGTTTATAGCTACACAATTCACAATTGCCAATCTATGGAACTGGCTGA
This sequence comes from Graphiurus murinus, assembly GCA_004027655.1. Taxonomy (NCBI): domain Eukaryota; kingdom Metazoa; phylum Chordata; class Mammalia; order Rodentia; family Gliridae; genus Graphiurus; species Graphiurus murinus. Next base: position 11,264 of record PVLC010041468.1, on the reverse strand, counting down.
GATGCCCATGAACAGATGAATGGATTATACAATTATGATGTATATACCCACAATCGAATTCTACTCACTCATAAAGAAGAACAAAATTATGTAATTTGCAGGGAATTGGATGGAACTAGAAAATATACTAAATGAGATTAGTCAGTCACAAAAAGTGAAAGTTCAGATGTTTTCCCTCAGATGTGAAAGCTACAAGAAATTGAGACACAGGAGGGACTCCAAACAAAGGAGTTGAAAACAGTGAAGAAGGGGACCTAACTGAGGGAAGCAAGAAGCAGGGAGAATTGAAGAGGAGAACACTTTAATGAACAAGATGTACATATACAAACTTATCAATACCAATCACAGTGTCATGCAGGGGAAGGTGAGGAGGGAGAGGGAACAGGGTGGGAACTGGGAAGGGCTCAAAAGAATGTTGTGCACATGTATTTGTGCACACGTCTATGATCCTGAACTTCATCAAGGTGTATGAATACAGTGCATCACTAAAGAAAGAAAAAGATGTACAATTACAGTCCACTAATTAAAATACAAAAACAGAGATATCAAGTTTACCAACAGAAAGAAATGATAAATATTTAAGGAGATGAAAAGGTTAATTACTTTGATTTACATTGTATACATTCACCAAATGATCATACTAACTCAAATATGTATAATTATCATATATATAAAAGAAGACCAAATAAAAATTTGGTATTAAAGTACCAATATCTACACATAACAAGGATATAAATATAAATATAAACAAATATGATATACTAAATCCCAAGCTACTATTTAGATTGTACATATTATCAGACTCTGAGGTTCCCTCTTGAAGAACCATATATTTTTACAGTATTTTCTTTATTCTGTCCATTTTCATCTATTTTTATATGTATATGCCTAAAATATAGAAAATGAAAAAAATGGCATGCTGTTGCTAAATGGATATTTTATAGATTTGAAATAAAAGATCTTTAAAATACACTATAATTATGTAAAATGGCATAATTTTACTTTATATAAAATAAAAATTAGAAGTTTGAAAACAAAAAGCAAACCAATTAATCACTCAGAGATAGCTATGCAATATAAAAACAATAATAATAACAATGAGACTAACAGTTACACCAAAGTAGCTAACAATAGCTGAGTGTACATGTAAGACCCAGAGCATGGCTCTGTATTCACTATCTCACTTAAATGTTAATGCACCCTATGAAAAATGTACTATTTTCTCCATATTTTAGGTAAGGAAAGAGACTGATTAACTTGTTCTACATGACATAGCTAATAAATGAATTTAGATCCACTAGATTTCAAACCCTATGATTTTAATGTTTTGCACTGTTGTAACAATAGTAAAACCATGTTACACCATTGTAAGCAGAGATTGAGAGACAAATGAGGTTTAAGTTTTTCTATCTGGAAATTTGGATGGGTTCTGTGATGGCTTGCTTTCACAAACTGTATGGAATGGTAGAAGTGATGTCATGACAGTTTATTGATCCAGACATTCAGTGGTAGGTACTAGCAGCTACCACTCTGGATCTCCTGGATGCAAACTCTTGAGTTTTGTATTGAGTCATACAATACCATGTAAAGAGTCTGAACACCATGTCGGAGAGACCCTAGGACATGTTCTAGGTAGGACTACATGATAGAAGTGATGTTGCACCAGTTTCCTGATTCAGCTCTTCAGGGAAGTTATGACTCTGGGTCTCCTAGGATACATACTCTTGGAGTCATAAACTGTCATGCAAGGAGTCTGAACACCATGTTTGCAAGACCCTGAGACTACATGGAGGGAGAGTGGGACTCATCTAAGCCCAGCCTCTAGATATCCTCGTCAAGGCACAGGCATGCATGTGCAGCTGCCTTGGATCCCCCAGATGAACCACCAGCTGAATACTTTCAAATAACCCTACTGTAGCCCTCACCAAGCACAAATGCCTGTGAGGGACCTGCCCATGTTCCTGGTAAACATGTGACACACAATAAAATAGTTTTTATAAATCACCAAGTTTTGGGGTCACATTTTTCAAAGTATTAGCTAGATCATCCTCCAAAGATACTCTCACTCCTTTCTTGAATGACTTTAAAGCCTTCTGATATCTGATATCCCTAATTCCACCCTTGACCTTCCCCCAAACATTCAGAGTAGTCCTTTAAAAAGATGTCACCCTTCTGCTTAATACCCTCCAGTAGATTCTTACTTCCCTGAGGTTATGTCTAGGTCCTTACAAGAGCTTTGATCAGTGCTACATGATCTGAACCTCCTCTACTGTTCTGACCTTGTATCTTATCATTAATTCATATACTCACTCTTCTGGGGACACTCTGGCTTTCCTGAAGGTTCCAGAACACACCAAGTTCTCTCCCATTGTGTGTACTATTATCATTACTCCCTGTGTCCAGAACAGACCTCTCCCTTGTCACTCACATATTCAGTCCTTACCTGCCATCCATTCTCTGCTTAAATGCCACCTTCCAAGAGAAGATTTTAATAACTATTACTGTAAAAGAGCATTCCAATGTTCCCACCCCAGCATGTTCTATCATCTTACTTTATTCCTCTATGGGAATAAAATATTTACATGCTGGGTACTTACATGTTATGCTTTTTATATTATTCTCTGCATCTTCACTGAAAACTACCTAAGTTTCCTTGGATTTCTAGAGACAATGAGTTTAGAAACAATAACTGTGAAATCAATTCCTGGTCACATCTTCAGGTCCTAATAAATCATACCAAGTTGAATCCTATTCTTGGAATTTTTTTTTTGAGATGGGCCTCAAACTTGTTATCCTCCTGACTCAACCTCTGGAGTAGCTTCGATTACATGTATGCAGTATTGCACATGGCTTATCCTTGGAATTTTAAATTGTCCCAATCTAATATTATTATTAGATTATTATTACTTTTTCTTTAAGCTAGGGAGAAAATGGGACGTAGAAGGGACTCTAGACAAAAAAGGAGAAATCTTAGATAAGTAAAGAAGGAGACCTAACTGAGGTAGATGGGAGGGGGGAAGAGGGAAGCACACTAATGCACATGATGTACACTCACAAACATATCAAAGTCAATCACTAAACTGAACTTGAGAAGGAGGGAGGGAGGAGGTAATGGGGTGGGAATTGGGAAGGGCTAAATGAGTGATGTGTGTATGTATGCCTTTACCATCCTGTACTTCATTAAGATGTATGATTATAATGCACCAATAAATAAATATATATGTATATTTTAATTTTCTATTACTTATCTCATAAAAATTATAATGCCTATAGTCAGGCATGGTGGTACACATCTGTAATCCCAGTTCTTGGGAGGCTGTGACAGGAGGATCACAGTTTAAAAGCCAGCATGCAGTAACTTAGCGAGACCCTATTTCAAAATAAGAAAAAGAAAAAACAGCAGTAGTGGAATGCCCCTGCGTTCAATCCCCAGTACCATACAAACTGAAAAGCCTCCCTAATTGTATTTCAATTTTTCTTTTACATGTACCCTTTATCCAGCTACTCTCAAACTGTTCCCTTATTTCCAAGTACTCCTCTGACACCTATTGTCTACCTGGCAGATGCCCACCCACCCTTGAAAGGCCAGCTTTATACCCATCTCTGTTATGACCCCCCCCCTTTGATCATACTGGAATGTGATATGAAACCATTGCACTATTCTCTTCCTTTAGGAGGTAGTGCTGAGTTTTTGTCATTTCTTTTAGAACCTTCTGTTTTGATGAACACCTTCTCATATGCTGTAGTGTGCTTGTTCCCTTGTACAACATGTGGATGCTTCATGTTCAGGGACCATAAGTTTCATTTTATTATTTCTTCTAAGACAGTAAATATTTATGAAATGAGCATAGTGTTATCTGTGCTTATACCATGTAGCAGGCAAACTCCCACTCCAATTTCTCAGTATCTAAGGGATCAGATTCTGTGCTGAACCTGAAACTCCACATCCCCATCACCGCTAAAAGTAAAGCAGTGAGCTTGCCCTAACCTTCACCTAAAGGATGTCTGCCCAAAGTGTTACACCAGGTGTATCACAGTGTACCCACTGCTCTTGTGAGTTTTGACACACACAAAATTTGCCGCATTGAAAAATAGCATATTAAAATAATGTGCCTTAATGCCTATGCAGGATAAAATAAAAATTGATAAACTGTTTTATGTGTAGCTAGGTACAGTGGCACACACTGTAATCTCAGCTACTTTAGAGGCTGAGGCAAGAGGATCACAAATTAGACAGCCTGGGCAACAGAGCAAGACCTTGTTTTTTTTTTTTTTTTTAAAAAGTATTTTATGAGTAACACAAAAAAATACAACTGACAAAATGTTTATAATATTTATAAGCAAAAAGGCAAATAAATCACCCTTATAAAAGCAGGATAGTGATAAGAGGGATGAATAAAATGAGTAAAATGAGTGAATCTTATATGACTCCCCCCCCAAAATTCGCAAGTTCAGGCATCAAAAAGGGGCCATCATGTTGAATCTTTCAGAAGCAGTTGGTGCCAGGCGTGGTGGTGCATGCTTGTAATCCCAGTACTTGGGATGCTGAGAAAGGAGGATCCAGGATCGCAACCACCCTCAACTACTTAGTGAGGTCCTCCGCAACTTAGTGAGACCCTGTTTCAAAATAAAGAATAAAAAATAGGGCTGGCGGTATAGAATGCCCCTGAGTTCCATCCCCAGTACCGCAAAAAAAAAAAAAAGCAGTTGGTGATTCTATCACATTTGTCAAGAACCAGTAATGACAGCATCCCCAAATTATTTCATAGTTTTCCTAAACTTAGTTAAATTCACTTTACAAAAACATGGAGATGGTTCTGACAAGCAAATCTCATATATCAGACAGTTGATGTCGAAACACTTCTGCCAAAAAGCAACAGAATCACATATTTAAAATAATTGTTTGTGGTTACATATAATCTATCATTACCAAAGAATGTGTGATTCTCACTTTTGTATTGCTCTGTTCACTACAAAAATAAAAAATGTTATAATGTGTTATGGTATACAACAAAGACATCAGCAAATATTGGACATTATTTTCTATTTAGAACTGGTTCCCTTGATTAGGTGGTAGAAAATGCGGGGATACTAAGGGCAAGGAATTGGTTCTTTATATTATTTTTATATGAACATTAAACAGATATTTTTCCCACTTGACTTTATTTTGGTTTCTTTCAGGAAAGATGTGTCCCATAAATATTTCATATCCTTCATCATAAACAATAACAGGAAGTTCACCACTTGCCTTCTGGGACAGTAATTTCCTACTAGCTGCACAATATTTTTCCTAGGGAGCTTTTAAAATACATATTTTAGGAGCTCCACCTCAGCTTTATTGATCCACAATCTCCCGGGGAGGAACCTTGTGACCTATATTTTTAAAGCCATTTTATTAGGGACATGAATAGGCATTTTCAATCCCTGCTATTGTTGAACACTGACTTTTTCCATCTACATTAGTTTTTCTTGATTCTCCAGACCTATCAAAGGATGAATGCTATGCAGAGAAAGAATCATATTATAACTCTTGTAATCACCTGTCCAGCAGGTATTGGTAATACACTATCAAACACTGAAACAATGCAGGGTCTTTGTAGAGTCACTTAATTTTATCAAAACTTTCATCGCATCATGTAAAAAATGTATCTTGCAACTGCAGTCTCATCAAACAGACATGCTGGACCTGAGTCAGGATGGGTGGAGAGTGGAGTGGCGCAGAGTAGGGCTTGCTCCAAAGGAATAGGTCATTTTGTGCACAGGCCTGACCTTTAAAATTCTATTAATGACATCCTGCCAGCCTCTGCAAACCCTTGTATATTCCCGGTAAGCATTTTGAATAAATGAGTCAACTGTGATCGTAAAGCACAGTAACAGAAAGGTAAACTGAACAATCAAGATGTGGTCCATCGCCTCAGGTAAGAAGTCCTGAGACTTAAGCTGGTTGTCAGGATACTAAGCAGAAAGAAACCAGGACAAAAAGCCAGCAGCACACACTAAGCATTTATTTTTCAGCTAAGGTCCAAAACTGCCAATTGGTAGATATGAGAATGCCACTACAGGCATGTGCAATTTATTCTTCTACAACAATTTATAAGACACAATGGGCACAAAAGGATAATACAAACATATCTGACAAATATGAACAACCAACCCAAACCACAGCAAAGCTATTTACTTTCAAATTGTGCAGAAGCTGAGTAGAAAGAACGACTGACAGATTTTCATGAGTGTATAGGAAAACCACCTTTATCTCAACTTAAGAGGAATATATCATAGACCAGAGTGAAACCTAAAATATCATAATGCAGTCTAAACTAGGGTAAAAATGCTTTTCTGATTGAATTCATAGAGAATTGCTTTTAGAATATGTAGGAACTGTTAACATAATGCTTCCCAGAAGACAGAGTGAGAGGTGTGAATTGGACAGAAGAGTCACAGTACAAAGTACAAGCCCTTCTGAAACTTTGAAATTTCAAAGCATGGATATCTTTAGCCTATTTAGAAAGTAATAACTTTTAAAACAAGAAATGAATTTCTATCCTTTTGTGTGTGTGTGATACTGAGGATTGAACACAGGGACAATCTACCTCTGAGTTATACCCTCAGACCTACTTTTTTTTTTTTAATTTTGAAAGAGGGTCATTAAGTTGCTGAGGGTATCACTGAGTTGCTGAGGCTGGCCTCAAACCTAGGATCCTCCTGTCTCAGCTTCCCAAGTATTGGGATTACAGGCATGTGACACTGCAGCAGGCTAATTTCTTTATATATATATATTTCTTTATATATATATATATATTTCTTTATATATATATATTTCTTTATATATATATATATATATATATATATAATCGTACATCTTTATGATGTTCAAGGTGATAGAGGTATACATGCACACAACACTCATTAAGCCTTCCCCCAGGGTCTTACCCTATTCCCTCCCCCTCCAGTCACTCCTTCCTGTGCTCAGCACAGTAATTGACTTATTGATAAGTTGTGTATGTACATCATGTCCATTGAGGTGTTTTCCTCTTCTCTCTGCCATTTCCCTCATTTAGGTTGCTTTCTTCACCTATTCAAGGTTTCTCCTCCTTGGTCTAGAGTCCCTCCTATGTTCCATTTTCTCCATACCTTCCACATATTAGGAAGAAAATCTAACTTTTCACTTTGTGTGACTGACTAATCTCACTTACCATAATGTTCTTCAGTTCTATCCAGTTCCTTGCAAAGACATAATTTTTTTTCTTCTTTATGGCTGAGTAAAATTATATTGTGTACATATCCCATAGCTTTGTAATCCATTCATCTGTTGATGGACATCTCAGCTGGTTCCATAGTTTGGCAATTGTGAGTTGTGCAGCTATAAACATAGATATACATGCATTAGTCTGGTAGTCTGGTTTCCATTCTTTTGGGTAGATACCCACACATGGTAAAGCGAGGTCATATGGTAGATTCATTTCCGTTCTTATGAGGATCCTTCACACTGTTTTCCAAAGTGGTTGCATCAATTTGCAATCCCACCAACAATGTATTAGAGTTCCTACTTCTCTACACCCTTGCCAGCATTTGTTGTTGTTTGTGTTCTTGAGGATTGCCATTCTAACTGGGGTTAGGTGAAATCTCAGGGTAGTTTTGATTTGCATCTCTCTGATTGCTAATGATGTTGAACATTTCCTCATACACTTATTGACCATTTGTATTTCTTCTTTTATGATGAGTCTATTTATTTCACTTGCCAATTGTTTTTATTGGGTTATTTGGGTATTTTGACAGTGAGTTTCTTGAGTTCTCTATATATTCTAGATATTAACCTTCTATCAGAGGAGTGGCTGGAAAAAATCTTCTCCCATTCTTATTTTCTATACATAATATAACCATATTCTGAAATCAAGCTCGAAACACTTCCCTCAGCTAATTAAATACCACTGCAAAAGACACTATTAAATAGTTGTACAGCTAATAAATTCTATACCTTTGCTAAAAGCAAATGAAAAAAAATAATATGTATAAAGCTCAACAGAATATGGCAATTGAGTTGTTTTGACAACACCCTGGAATGAGCAAGAGATGCACATCCTAGTCAACTGTGCCATGTGTGTACATTTAACATATGATATGCCATGATCCCTGTGTGATAACATAAATCAGTCCTATCAAAATCCAAGGGAAAAACTATAAATGTAAGAAAACTGTGAAAGAAGCCCATGCATGATGCAACTGTAAAGCTAATTATACTTATAATAAGCTCAATACTCTAAACAATAAAATATAATGTATTTTAGTGGTATTGGGTTTTAAGTAGATAAGTAATATGTCTGGTAATGCTCTTTAGAATTAACGCTATTACACACACATACAACATTCATTCATTCATTCATTCTCATTCTCTCACTCTCTCTCTCTCCCTCCCTCCCTCCCTCCCTCTCTCCCTCTCTCCTTTTCTCCCTCCCTCCCTCCCTCCTCTGTATCCCAGAGTCTCTAGGTAATGAATATCATTTTTATTTTTGACTAGTAAGTGGTAGATATAGGAGTTAGAGTTTGGCTTTACTTCAAATATCTTGATTTTTTTTCCAGATCATTTTTTGATGTATTAGAAATAAAAACATGTCATAACCAGTCTTCCTGATTTTTCTATCCACTTAGACACAGCTAATCAGTTTAGTATGAATAGCCTTGTTTCCACATATTGAGAATCTAGAGCCTAAACATGTCATTTCATCTTAAGGACATGTATAATTATAGAAGTTTCCACCATTTTTTCTAAAGGTTACCTAGCCCTAATATTTTAAAATACATTTTATTCCTGTTAACTTCTAATATATCAAACATGAAGAACTTGAAAAGCTCAGCTAAGATTTTGGTACAGTATAAAGCACATACATCTAAATAGATCATAAGTGTAATCATTTTCCACCAACTCAAATTCATTATGTCACTGTGCACATTAAGACCATTCAGTTGTGGATTACTAACACAAAACACTAAAATATTTTATTAATTTGTACTCTAGTGTCTTAATCCAAAAGTAACTATAAAAATCAGAGATAAAATAATCATATTTTACTCTGACTAGACAAGCTGAATCTCATTCATATAAAATGAACAATGAAGTTACTTACAAAAATTGGTTGTATAACAACTATTTGGAAGATAATGACGTTTAATGTTGTTAAAGGGATTCATATTTTACAAGGATATTAGTCTTTACTTAAAATAACAGATATGCTAATTCATATTCAAAGAATTAGCATTAGGATAGGGTGATAAAATGTATATTTTGTTTCAAAATTTCCTATAACAAGAACAAAAACAGAGTGCTGATCCTATTTATAGCCTTTCAAATTTTCTTTATCTTTCCACAATTGCATATGGTTTATGTAAAGAAAGAATGCATATCAAAGGCACACTGAGATTTCATTTCACTTTAGTTAGAATGGTAATTATCAAGAATGCAAATAATAATAAATGTTGGCGAGGGCATGTGGGAAAAGGAATATTTATACAACGTTTATGAGATTGTAAATTAGTACAACCACCATGGAAATCAGTATGTAGATTCCTCAAAAACTAGGAATAGAGCCACCATATGATCCAGCTATACCACCCAAGGTATTTATCCAAAATAACTAAGGTTAGCACATTACAGCAACACATGCATAGCTCTGTTTATAGAAGTGCAATTCACAATAGCTAAATTATAGAACCAGCCTTGGTATCCATCAATGGATGAATGAACAAAGAAAAAGTGATGATAATAGATAGATAGATAGATAGATAGATAGATAGATAGATAGAGATATATATACACACAATACACCTTTACTAGACCATAAAGAAGAATGAAATTATGACATTTTCAGGGAAAATAGAGTTGGAGAACATTATGTTAAGTGAAATAAGCCACACTCAGAAAGTCAAGGGTCATAAGTTTTGTCTCCTTTGGGGGAGCTATAGAGGGGAAAAAGGGGGGGGGGGGTGTTTATAAAAACAGAAGGAAGACCAGTAGGGAAAAGGGGACTAGAAAGAGGGAAAGGAAATACTGGAGAATAAAATTAGCCAAATTATATTATTTGCATGTATGAATATATCAAAACAGAAACCACTAGTTTGTATCATTATAATGCAGTAACTTAGAAAAACAATTTACCTTCAAGTTATTACACCAAATTACTTCTTAATAGTATTTTGACTTTTAGGTAGAAAAGGCTTCAGTGCCTTACTGCTGATGAAAGAGTAAATTACTTTAAGCAACAGTTCCTTAAGCTTCTTCTTTATGCACTTATAAAATATTTCAACAACATGAAAATGCTTTAGTGTCCTTAAGTTTAATAAAAACTTTGATTTTGGTAAAAATCCCTAATTTCTAATGAAAAGCCACTATAATTTACAAAAACAACTTTATAACCAACATCTTTCTTTAAATTCCCCTCCTTAAAATTATAATACTTTCTAAATATTATTTGGTTCCAAGCAGAATTAGCTTCAAAATAATTCTTCTGAAGTATCAATCTACAGAAATTCTAACTTAAAAAAAATTATTTCAAGGGAGAATGAATAGCTTCAAATTATCAATGATATATCTATGACATGTGATTGATATTTATCTTACTAAGTATTCAATGGATTAAAATTTGATGACATAATCCATATTTATGGAGAAAAACAAACCACAAGAATTATAATTATATAACAAGACTCTTCATTTTGCATAAGAAAATGAATACTCAGAAATTCCAGAATGTTCCCAAAGTCACAAAGGTAACTAATGACAAGGCCAATTATTTGAACCCAGATCTCTTGAAATCCAGGCCACATATCTTTGCATCACATCAATGTATGTTCAATTAATTGTAATTCGAAGCATTTTATAAAGGGGCACAGATACAATTCAATGTCATATAAGCAGAATAAAATATAAAGAGGGAAAAGAGGCCGGATGTGGTGGTGCACGCTTGTAATCCCAGCATTTGGGAGGCTGAGACTGGAGGATCCGGGTTCATGGCCAGCCCCAGCTACTTAGAGAGGCTCTTGGGAATTTAGTGAGACCCTGTTTCAAAAATACAGAATAAAAAATAGGACTGGGAGTGTAGCTCGGAGGTAGAATTCCCCTGGGTTCAATCCCTAGTACCACAAAAACAAAACAAAACAAACAAAGCAAAACAAAACAAAAAAGCAGGGTCTCTCTAGGTTGCTGAGAGTCTTGCTAATTGCTGAGGCTGGCCTTGAATCTGTGATCCTCCCGTCTTAGCCTCCCAAATACT
>PVLC010041467.1:0-13367 GCA_004027655.1 Graphiurus murinus | reverse complement strand
CCAGTACCACAAAAAAAAAAAAAAAAAAAAAAAAAGTGATCAATCAATCAATAAATAAATGTGAAAAAAAAATGGGGATTGAACTCAGGGGCATTCTACCTCGGAGCTATACCCCCAGCCCTATTTTTTATTCTTTATTTTGAAACAGGGTCTCACTAAGTTGCGGAGTGCCTCACTAAGTAGCTGAGGCTGGCCTCGAACCTTTGATCCTCCGGTCTCAACCTCCCAAATGCTGGGATTACAAGCGTGCGCCACCACGCCCAGCTTTGGATCTCTTTTTTTTTTTTTTTTTTTTTTAATTTTTTGATACTGGGAATTGAACTCAGAGGAATTCTACATCCAACCTATACCCCCAGACCTATTTTATTTTAAATTTTGAAACAGGGTCTCACTAGGTTGATGAGACTCTTACGCTCAGCTTTGGATTTCATTTAAACCTTCTGTTTTAGCTGGCTTTCCCTGACACTGCTGTAAGAAATGGGGGAGGGGGGACAGCACCTCATCACTGCCCAGTGCAGATGGACATCCAAGCAGCCCACCTGATGTCCAAGGAGAGAATCCACTTTACTAACAGGTAGGGGTGGAAGTCACCCCCTCCCTGCTTTCCTTTCTCTGACACCACCCTGAGGAGGTTGTTGAGACAGCTTGTAACAGCCTCACAGAAGGAATAGGAAACATAGGTCTACCCCATATTCCTGGAGGTATAATTCCATAGGAGCAGATTTTTATAGCAAGCTATCAGTTTCTCCAATTCCAAGGGACCAGATGAGTGGCTAAGAGGAAGTGCAGACAGAAAAGAGAAACAGTGTAGACAGAAAAGGACTGAGTCCTGGGGACTCCTATGGCTAGAGGAAAGAAGGGAGAAACTAACAAGGAAAATTGAGAAGACACAGCTAGCAAGATAGAAGAACAGAAGAAGGCAAGACAAAAATCCCACTTAAATTGAGAGCAAAAGAAGCAAATTACCAAAACCATGTATTATGTGATTCCATTTATATGAAATGTTCTAAATAGGTTAATCTACAGAGATATAAGTAGATTAGCGGTTGCCTTGAGCTGGGTGTATTGGGAAATGCAGATGGAAGTGACTACTAATGGATATGAGGTCTTTTGAGGTGAGGAAAATGTTGTAAAATTAAGTTGTAAGCTGGGCATGGTGGTGCACGCTTGTAAACCCAGTACTTGGAAGGCAGAGACAGGAGGATAGCAGGTTCATGGCCAGCCTCAGCTACTTAATGAGGCTCTCCGAAACATAGTGACACCCTGTTTCAAAATAAAGAATAAAAAATAGGACTAGGGGTATAGCTCGGAGGTAGAATGTCCCAGATTTAATCCCCAATACTACAAAAAAATAATTAATTAATTAATTTAATTGCAACAATAGTCGCAGAACTGAGATATATTTTACAAATTTTTTTGTTTGTTTGTTTGTTTTTTTTGTTTTTTTTGCAGTACTGGGGATTGAACTCAGGGGCATTCTACCTCCGAGCTATACCCCCAGCCCCTATTTTTTATTCTTTATTTTGAAACCGAGTCTCACTAAGTTTCGGAGTGCCTCACTAGGTAGCTGAGGCTGGCCGCGAACCCGGATCCTCCGGTCTCAGCCTCCCAAATGCTGGGATTACAAGCGTGCGCCACCACGCCCGGCTTATTTTACAAAATTTTTTAATGTGCTTTTTTTTTTTTGCGGTACTGGGGATTGAACCACGGTCATTCTACTTCTGAGCTACACCCCCAGCCCTATTTTTATTTTTATTTTGAAACAGGGTCTCACTAAGTTTCAGAGGGCCTCACTAAGTAGCTGAGGCTGGCCATTAACCTGCGATCCTCTTGTCTCAGCCTCCCAAGTACTAGGATTACAATCGTGCACCACCATGCCTGGCTTTTAAGATGCTTTTATTGGTGCATTATCATCTCACATCATAATTGTTTGTTTTCTGTTTTTTGGGTACTAGGAATGGAACCCAGGGGTTTTCTATCTCCAAGCTATACCCCCAGCCCTACTTTTTAAATTTTTTTTTTTTTCGGTACTGGAGATTGAACCCAGGTGTATTCTACCTCCAAGCTACATCCCCAGCCCTATTTTTTTAGTCTTTTTTTTTTTTTTTTTTTTTTTTTTTGCGGTACTGGGGATTGAACTCAGTGGCATTCTACCTCCGAGCTACACCCCCAGCCCTATTTTTTATTCTTTATTTTGAAACCAAGTCTCACTAAGTTGCGGAGTGCCTCACTAGGTAGCTGAGGCTGGCCGCGAACCCGGATCCTCCAGTCTCAGCCTACCGAATGCTGGGATTACAAGCGTGCGCCACCACGCCCGGCTTTTTAGTCTTTATTTTGAAACAGGGTCTCACAAAGTTTCGGAGAGCCTCACCTAAGTAGCTGAGGCTGGCGGTGAACCTGGATCCTCCTGTCTTAGCCTCCCAAGTACTGGGATTACAATCATGTGCTCAACTCTATTTTTTTATTCTTTATTTCGAAACAGGATCTCACTAAGTTGCAGAGGGCCTCACAAAGTAGCTGAGGCTGGCCGAGAATCTGTGATCTTCCTGTCTCAGCCTCCCAAGTACTGGGATTACAAGTGTGGGCCACCACACCCGGCTCTTTTCTTTTTTTTCTTAATGTGCTTTTATTGGTGCATCATCATCTCACATCATAATGTAAATCATGACATTGACAAACATGCACACAGCACTTAGTGCTTCCCCCACCCTGGTTGTTTTTGTTTTTCAAACAGGGTTTCACCAGGTTGCTAAGGCTATCCTCAAATCTGTGATCCTCCTGTCTCAACCTCCCAAGTACTGGGATTACAGGCGTGTACCACCATGCTCAGTTTTTTTTTCCCCACCCTTTTGGTGCTGAGGATAGAACCCAGGGTCTTAAGTATGCTAGACAAGAACTCTAACCACTGAAATACACTCCCATCTCATTATTACACCTCTTAAACTCCCCCATTATATCTATGTGCTAATAAGTTTCATTCCCTGAAAGCAAGGACCATTACTTTTCATCTGTGTCTGTCTTGCCTGGCTTGGTACTGACATACAGTGGGTGTTCAGCATGTTTGTGGAAAGATGTTGAGGAGCCGGGCGTGGTGGCGCACGCTTGTAATCCCAGCATTCAGGAGGCTGAGACAGGAGGATCTGGGTTCGCGGCCAGCCTCAGCTACCTAGTGAGGCACTCTGCAACTTGGTGAGACGCGGTTTCAAAATAAAGAATAAAAAATAGGGCTGGGGGTGTAGCTCGGAGGTAGAATGCCCCTGAGTTCAATCCCCAGTACCGCAAAAAAAAAAAAAAAAAAAAAAAAAAAGATGTTGAGGACTCCCCGTGGCTGTCCACTGTCTGAATAAATCAGGAAGGCCTCAGCACCACTTACAGGTTCCATCCCTTCCCTGAGGCAAGGTCAACTTGGGTTGGAACCTTCAGGGAAGACTAAAACCAGGCAGATGCAAAGGAGAAAGAAAGGCATTGCCAACAGAGAGAGATGACCATGATGACAGTGGTGGTGGTGATAATAAGTTTGACTAACATTCACTGAGCGTCTACTCTGTACCAAGAACTGTTGGACTTTTTTTCATGCATTAGTTCTTTGATTCCTGACAAGAGCTCCATGAAGAAGGTATTGTCTCTGTTTTACAGATGGGAAAACTAAGGCACAGAGAAAACAGTAAGTTGGCCAACGTCACACAACTGGTAAGAAGTGAAAATACATGGAGCCAAAGGTTGTCTTGATACAGTGACTTGATATGACTAAAAAGATTCATTCTTCTTCCTGCCTACTATCAAATCTTTCATAAATATATGCCAGATCTTTTTTTTTTTTTAATTGGTGCACTGCAACCATACATCTTTGTTAGGTACAAGCTGAAAAAGGCATACAGGCACACATTTCTCATTTAACCCTTGCCCAATTCCAGCCCTACTCCCTCCCCCTCACTCCTCCAGTTCAGTTTAGTGATTGACTTTGATATGTTCATGAAAGTACATCATGTGCATTAGGGTGTCCCCCCTCCCTCCATCACCTTCTGTTAAGTCAAATTCTTTGTTCACCTAAGGATTCCCCTTCTTCATCTGGAGTCCCTCTTATGTCCCATTTTCTCCCTAGCTTCCACATATTAGGGAGAGCATATGATTTTTTACTTTTTGTGACTGACTAATCTCACTCATCATAATGTTTTCCAGTTCCATCCATTTCCCTGCAAATGACATGCTTTTGTTCTTCTTTATGGCTGAGTAAAATTCCATTGTGTACATATCCCATAGTTTTGTAATCCATTCATCTGTTGATGGACATCTTGGCTGGTTCCATAGTTTGACAATTGTAAATTGTGCAGCTATAAACATAGATACACATGCGTCAGTCTGATAGTTTGGTTTCCGTTCTTTTGGGTAGATACCCAGAAGTGTTATTGCTGGATCATATGGTAGGATCATTCCCATTCGTCTGAGGATCCTCCATATTGTTTTCCAAAGTGGTTGCCCTAATTTGCAATCCCACCAACAATGTATTAGGGTTCCCACTTCTCCACACCCTCGTCAGATCTTATTATCCACAACACTGCAAA
The DNA here is from genome assembly GCA_004027655.1 of Graphiurus murinus. NCBI lineage: Eukaryota > Metazoa > Chordata > Mammalia > Rodentia > Gliridae > Graphiurus > Graphiurus murinus. The sequence goes on along the minus strand of PVLC010041467.1, from coordinate 8,805 downwards.
AACATTCCTGAGCCCTTGACACAAGGGGTAAGAAATCCATTGTAAGCCAGGCATGGTGGCACATGCTTGTAATCCCAGTACTTGGGAGGCTGAGATTGAATGATCTGGGTTTGCGGCCAGCCTCAACTATTTAGTGAGACCCTCTGCAACTTAGTGAGACCCTGTTTCAAAATAAAGACTAAAAAAAAAAAAATTGGGCTAGGGGTATAGCTCAGAGGTATAATGCCCTTGGGTTCAATCCCTAGTACTGCAGCAAAAAAAAAAAAAAAAAAGGAAATCCATTGTAATTGTTGCTGCTGGATATAGTTATAGTTATAGAAATAATACCAAGGAGTTTTCCTTGCTCCATTTCTTTCTCTCTCTCTCTCTTTTTTTTTTTTTTTTTTTTTTTTTGCAGTACTGGGAATTGAACCCAGGGGCATTCTACCTCTGAGCTACACTCCCAGCCCATTTTTTTATTCTTTTATTTTTATTTATTTATTTATTTTCTGTGGTACTGGGGATGGAACCCAGGAGCATTCTACCTCCGAGCTACACCCCCATCCCTATTTTGTATTCTTTATTTTGAAACAGGGTCTAAGTTGCAGAGAGTCTCACTAACTGGCGGAGGCTGGCCACGAACCCTGATCCTCCAGTCTCAGCTTCCCAAGTACTGGGATTACAAGTGTGGGCCACCATGCCCAGCTATTCTTTTACTTTTGAAACAGGGTTTCACTAAATTGTGGAGTGCCTCACTAAGTAGCTGAGGCTGGCTTTGAGTCTGTGATCCTTCTGTCTCAGATTCCCAAGTACTGGGATTACAAGCGTGTGCCACCACACCTGGCTGCTTCATTTCTTTGATTTAACATCCATTCCCAAGCATTTGGGATGCTGAGACCAGAGGATCTGGGTTCGCAACCAGCCTCAGCTACCTAGTGAGGCACTCCACAACTTAGTGAGACTCGGTTTCAAAATAAAGAATAAAAAATAGGGCTGGGGGTGTAGCTCAGAGGTAGAATGTCCCTGAGTTCAATCCCTAGTACCGCAAAAAAAAAAAGAATTAAAAATAGGGTTGAGGTTATAGCTTGGAGGTAGAACGCCCCTGAGTTCAATCCCCAATACCACACACACACACACACACACACACACACACACACACAAAATCCATTCTCAAACACTGTAAAGCATGTTTTAAAATGTTTATTCCGAGAGCCGGGCGTGGTGGCGCATGCTTGTAATCCCAGCATTCAGGAGGCTGAGACAGGAGGATCCGGGTTCGCGGCCAGCCTCAGCTACCTAGTGAGACACTCCGCAACTTAGTGAGACTCGGTTTCAAAATAAAGAATAAAAAATAGGTCTGGGGGTATAGCTCGGAGGTAGAATGTCCCCAGTACCGCAAAATAAAATAAAATAAAATAAAATGTTTATTCCGAGCCGGGCATGGTGGCCCATGCTCGGAATCCTACTACTTGGGAGGCTGAGACAGGAGGATCACAGGTTCGTGGCCAGCCTAAGCTATTTAGTGAGGTTCTCTGCAACTTAGTGAGACTCTGTTTCAAAATAAAGAATAAAATAAGCCCGGTATAGTGGCTCATGCTTGTAATCCCAGTACTTGGGAGGCTGAGACAAGAGGATCACAGTTTTGAAGTCAGGCTCAGCAACCTAGTGAGACTCTCAGCAACTTAGTGAGACCCTGTTTCCAAATAAAATACAAAATAGGTCTGAGGGCGTAGCCCAGAGGTAGAAGGCCCTGGGATTCCATCTCCAGTACTACAAAAAAAAAAAAAAAGCCAGGTGTGATGGCACACACTTGTAATGTAATCCCAGTACTTGGAAGGCTGAGACAAGAGGATCACGGGTTTGTGGCCACTCTGAGCTACTTAGTGAGACCCAGTTTCAAAATAAAGGATAAAAAATAGGACTAGAGTTATAGCTAAGAGGTAGAATTCTCCTGGGTCCATTCCCCAGTGCTGAAAAAAAAAAAAAAAAAAAAAAAAACCCAGACATTTTTGTTTGTTTTTGTACTGGAGATTGAACCCGGGGCATTCTATCTGCAAGCTACACCCCCAGCCCTATTTTTTGAAACAGGATCACTATGTTTCTGAGGCTTTCTTGGAACCTGTGATCCTCCTGCTTCAGCATTCCAAGTACTGGGATTACACGTGTGTGTGTCACCACACCCTGCTGAGAATGAGTTATAAAAACAAAAAATAAAAAGGGCCAGGTATGGTAGTGCATGCTTGTAATCCCAGTACTTGGGAGGGAGGATACGGGTTAGTCGCCAGCCTCAGCTACTTAGTGAGGCCCTCCACAACTTAGTGAGACCCTGCTTCAAAATAAAGAATAAAAAATAGGACTGGAGGTATAGCTCAGAGGTAGAATGCCCCTGGGTTCCATTCCCACTACTGCAATAAACAAATAAATAAATAAATAGGGCGTGGGGTGTTATCTCAGGTAGAATGCCCCTGGGTTCAATCCCCAGTATCACACGCACACAAATACTATTTTATTTATTTATTTATTTATTTTATTTATTGCGGTACTGAGGATTGAACTCAGGGGCATTCTACCTCTGAGCTATACCCCCAGCCCTATTTTTTATTCTTTATTTTGAAACCGAGTCTCACTAAGTTGCGGAGTGTCTCACTAGGTAGCTGAGGCTGGCCGCGAACCCAGATCCTCCTGTCTCAGCCTCCTGAATGCTGGGATTACAAGCGTGCGCCACCACGTCCGGTTACAAATACTATTTTATTATGTGCATGTTGTTAGCTGCATCCTGAGTATCCCAGAATGAAGGACTTGATTTCTGATCAAATTTATTATCTAGTACAGGGTCCATAAGCAAATCATTTATGTATCATTATTAAGTACTATAAAGGAAAACAGTGTTATACTAGAGAGTAAAGGGGATTCTCTTTCAGGTAATGTGGTTAGGAAAGAATTGTATGTATATTATTATATGTATATTTTTTTGCAGTACTGGGGATTGAACTCAGGGGCATTCTACCTCCGAGCTACACCCCCAGCCCTATTTTTTATTCTTTATTTTGAAACCGAGTCTCACTAAGTTGCGAAGTGCCTCACTAGGTAGCTGAGGCTGGCTGTGAACCCAGATCCTCCAGTCTCAGCCTCCCGAATGCTGGAATTACCAGCGTGCGCCACCACGCCCGGCAGAAGGCAATATTTAATCAGAAAAATCTGCATGACAATAGATGAGTTACAGACTGGAAAGTCCTTAACTTGAATGAGTAAGCAAATGAAGCGTTTCCTGGGGGGAAGTGGAGTAATTTTGCATTCTGAAGAGAGCATGAATGCTGGGGTTGTAGCTCAGTGGAGAGTGTTTAGTTAGCAGGGAGGCCCTGGGTTCAAATTCTAGTGACTCCCGTCCCGCCCCCCCACCTCCAAAAAAAAAAAGATTGCAGAGCCTAGAGAGAAAGCTGGGAAACTTCCGGAGGCATCAGATGGTTGTCAGAACTTGGGGTAATCGTGCCTACTGGCTTGCGGGATAGGGTGGCTGAGAGTGTCATTCAGTGATAGGATAGAGACGTCTGCAAAGCAGTTAGAGGAGCGAAACGGATGGTCCAGTAGTTAAAAAATTCATAGCTTTCGGGATTTCTTGCTGTGAATCCCCGCGGCCTGGGCAGTGCACGCTCCGGGAACTGGAAATCTTAGAGCAGAGCCTCAGGGACGAGACAGCCCAAAGGGAAGGTGAGCTCCGGGAGTGACTTCCTTCTCAAGCACCACCAGATGCGGAGTATCAGGGACCGAGCTGGAGCTCCGCCGTGGATCACCTACAAGGTTCAGGAAAGGTCAGAACAGATTACGTAGTGAAAGCGCAGACCCTCGCCAAGAAACCAGAGTTCGCCTCCCTAGACCCCACAGGCTCGGTCGAACCCAAAGCCCGACAGGTTTATCCTCCCGGCGCGCAGGTCCCACCCCCGGAAGTACCGCCCATCCACGCTCACTTCCGCCATCACAAGCATCTGCTCATCTCGCGAGAACTGAAAGCGCTATGTGACTTGGGCTAAGCGGAAGTTAGGCCTCTTTTTCGTGGCGCCGTGTAGCCGTTCAGCTGCATCAAGATGAAGGTAGGAGGTAGTAGCGGGTGTCGGAGTAGGCTTGGGGAGCTTGCATCGGGCCCCGGAACGCGGTTTTTCTTCAGTCCCAGCGCTCCGAGGTCCTGGCTCTGGGTGGAGAAGGGTCTGTGGTAGGATGGAGTTAGCTCTTCTGGGGCCAAAGCTCCTTGAGAGAGCGGATGGCGGACGATTGCGGCTGGAGTTACCTCAGATCCGGAGCGCCATAGTGGCGTCCTGGTAGCCGTCCGGGACAGATGGGAGCGTAGATCCTAGTTTGCGGTTGGCCTGTCGTGCGGCTCTTCTTTCTCACTACCTAAATCGGGCTACTTGCCTCGGGACTGTGAATGGCTGCCAGGCGCCCTCGCTCTCGGCGTTATTAAGCAGGGCTACAGGGAAAGCGTGTCCTATTAAGCGCAGTGCTTGTCGCGCGTTACTACTGCACGTGCCGTACTACTTGGAACCAACTTAAATTTTCGGGTTTGAGCCTTTCGGGTTGTGAGGCATTTTGCAATAGAATTAACTTGTGGAGATTGTCCCTAATCTTTCTTCCTCTTTAAATCCTTAGCTGAATATCTCTTTCCCAGCCACTGGCTGTCAGAAACTCATTGAAGTGGATGATGAACGCAAACTTCGTACGTTTTACGAGAAGCGTATGGCCACAGAAGTTGCCGCTGACGCTCTGGGTGAAGAATGGAAGGTAAAAGTTGACTATCGAATTATTGCAGGTATTTTAGTGAGAGAGGAAGCCCTGTTGGTAAATATTGGTGATTCTGGGGTTCCATCAGACGTTGGGTTAGTTTCCTAAAGTAACTAAAGTAAACCTATCATATGATGGGGTTGTGTAGTAACATTACATGGGTAGTGTTTGCTCTCAGTATGCATCAGGCACATAACAAATAGCAGTGCTAATTGCCCCAAAGGATATTTAAAGTGCCCAGAAGGGTTTCCGATTTGTTGGTTATTTACGCTTTGGTTTTTTTATATGTCTTAGTGCTGTTAATCTCTAGTGAAATAGGTTGGAAGTGTAACTTAAAGGAATTTGGTTTTTTGTTTTGTTTTGTTTTTGTTGTTTTTTTTGCGGTACTGGGGATTGAACTCAGGGGCATTCTACCTCCGAGATATACCCCCAGCCCTAGTTTTTTTATTCTTTATTTTGAAACCGAGTCTCACTAAGTTGCGGAGTGCCTCACTAGGTAGCTGAGGCTGGCCGCGAACCCGGATCCTCAGGTCTCAGCCTCCCGAATGCTGGGATTACAAGCGAATGCTGGGATTACAAGCCTGCGCCACCACGCCCGGCTCAGGAATTTGTTAATTGAATTTGGCAAGTTGGAAATTTAGACAAAATAATTCAGAAGAGCAAGTTGGTCTTAATTATATTACTTTGAAAAGAGTTTATAGTCTGTAATTGTGTACTTCATAAGTTTGAAGCAGCAGTAGAAAATATGTTTTTGTGTACTCCTGTAGGGTTATGTGGTCCGAATCAGTGGTGGAAACGACAAACAAGGTTTCCCAATGAAGCAGGGTGTCTTGACTCACGGCCGCGTTCGCCTTCTACTGAGTAAGGGACATTCCTGTTATAGACCAAGAAGAACTGGGGAGAGAAAGCGCAAATCTGTTCGGGGTTGCATTGTGGATGCCAATCTGAGTGTTCTCAACTTGGTTATTGTAAAAAAAGGTGAGGCTTGTGTTAAAAGTTTGATTTTTGTTGAAACTGACTTTAAAATTATTTTTCATTTATAGTGTCTGCATGCTGGTCTCTATTTTTTTCTTTACCGGTATACCTGTAAATGACTCAGCAATAAAAATCTAGGATTATAATATCTTTGTTTAATTGCCTTTTCAAGGAGAGAAGGATATTCCTGGCCTGACAGATAACACTGTGCCTCGTCGCCTGGGGCCCAAAAGAGCCAGCAGAATCCGAAAACTTTTCAATCTCTCCAAAGAAGATGATGTCCGACACTATGTTGTCAGAAAGCCCTTAAACAAGGAAGGTAAGAGGGCATGTTTAATTTTGGTAATTTGACAATTGGATTTTGTGTACACGAATAAGGTAGAGTCTGTCCCTTTGGAGCAGAAGCATCATTTGCCTGGAATTTGAGTTTAGATAATTTATCAGACTTGGTTTCAGGTGTGGGACTGGCAAGAAAGATGGAAAATTGTGAGGCTGTTAAGGTGATTCTTGCCTTCCTTTTTTGAAACTTCATGCCAGAGGTCTAAATTAGGTTTTTTTTTTTTTTTGCTTATAAAAGAAGTAAATGAGCTGGACTTGGTGGTGCATGCTTCTAATCTCCCAGTACTTGGGAGGCTGAGGCAGGAGGATCTGCATTCGCAGCCTCAGCTACTTAGTGAGGCCCTCTGCAACTTAGTGAGAACCTGTTTCAAAATAAAGAATAAAAAATAGGACTGAGGGTGTAGCTTGGAGGTAGAATGCTCCTGGGTTCAATCCCCAGTACGGGGGGGGAGAGTAAACTTAAGCTTAAACTTCTCACCTTGTTTCCTCTTTTGTGGGATGTGGAAAACAGTAAAAGTTGGGAAAATTAGAAGTTACAAAACTGCTAAATACAAAGGAATATTTGGGGAGTTTAAATATATACACACACACACACACACATACACATAGCATATTAGTCAACATACCCATTACCAGTGAAGTACACTGCATTACTAATGCTTAAAATTTTTCTAGTGAAGTATATAATTTTCATTAAATGGAATAGGTAGTATGTTGAGGTTTCCTGACAAATCAAAAAAATTTAGGTTTTGGTTTTCAATACTGTTGTGACTAATGCCTACAGTAAGCATATGCCATGAGCCACGTATTATTTTAGGTACTGAAGATATGCTGTAAGTTGACAAATTCTTACCCTGGGGAAGCTTATATTGCAGAAATGTAATTGGCAAGTATGTGGCAGTTCTAAATAATAGCACCTCTGGAAAAACTGAATGTGTGATCCACAGAAGCTTTAGTAGGTGTGTGGGTGGTACTGGGGATTTAGTCCAGGGGCAGTCTACCTCCGAGCTATATCCCCAGCTCTATTTTCAAACAGGGTTTCCCTAGGTTAATGGTAGTCTCACTATTTGCTGAGGCTGTTCTCAAAATTGTGATCTTCCTGTCTCAGCATCCCAAGTACATAGGTGTGTGCCACCATATCCAGCTGACAGGTGTTTTTAAAATTGTTCTTGACCTTTGTAGGTATAGTTTAACTATTAGAAGACCTGGACATGCTGGGCGTGGTGGCACACACTTGTAATCTCAGTACTTGGGAGGCTGAGATAGGAAGATCATAGGTTTGTGGCCAGCCTCAGCTACTTAGTGTGGCTCTGTGCAACTTAGCGAGACCCTGTTTCAAAATAAAAGATAAAAAATACAACTGGGGATTTAGCTCTAAGGTAGAAGACCCCTGGGCTCAATCGCCAGTACCACACACAAAAAAACACTTGGTCCTTTGAACATTTACTCTGATAACCTGAGGTTTTACTCCTACACAGTGTCAGTGAACAACTATAATCTGAGAAGATTTCTGCTCCAAAGCAAATCTCTAAATTGCAGTTTTAGAGTACAGAAAGGCAAAATGAAGATACTCAGCGGCATCCAACATATTCTGATATTAATGCTTTCTTCCCCCAAATCATAGAAAATAATTCTAAATGGGCACTGAGTGTGGTGGGATGATGTGTAGCTAATGCTGTACATTTAACCATGCAGTGACAGTTAAAACTAAGGGCACATGGTGCACCATGTTAAACATGTTAAGCTGGTTACTTTAGCAGGCTTCAGTTGTTCTTATACTTTGATAGTATTAAGCCCATCTTTAAGATTTTTGTTAAGGGTATAAACGGTATAATCAGTATTTTTTTTTTTTTTTTTTTGCGGTACTGGGGATTGAACTCAGGGTAGAGCTATACCCCCAGCCCTATTTTTTATTCTTTATTTTGAAACAAGGTTTCACTAAGTTGCGGAGTGCCTCACTAGGTAGCTGAGGCTGGCCGCGAACCCGGATCCTCTGGTCTCAGCCTCCCAAATGCTGGGATTACAAGCGTGGGCCACCACGCCCAGCTTATAATCAGTATTTTAAGTTTAGCATATTTCAGATTTTGTTTAAAGGGCCTCATAAGTGAGTGTTCATAGGAGCTACCAGCTGGATTAAACAGATGTTTCCAACATACTGTATGTGTCTTTGTGGATGTGCTGAGTAATGAACCCAGGGCCTTGCACATTCTATCACTCAGCTATACTCAGGCCAACAAGGATATTCTAGAGAAATGATTTGAGTCTGAATTCTTAGGTAAGAAGCCCAGGACCAAAGCACCCAAGATTCAGCGTCTTGTTACTCCACGTGTCCTGCAACACAAACGCCGGCGTATTGCTCTGAAGAAACAGCGTACTAAGAAAAATAAGGAAGAGGCTGCAGAATATGCTAAACTTTTGGCCAAGAGAATGAAGGTAAATCTAAGATAATTTGAATTGGTGGGATAGGACTGACTGATTTTCTGGACTTACATTTTTCATCTAGACAGAGCCTTATAACTTTGCTTTTTGGTTTTGTTTAGGAAGCCAAAGAAAAACGCCAGGAACAGATCGCCAAGAGACGCAGGCTGTCCTCCCTGAGAGCTTCTACTTCTAAGTCTGAGTCCAGTCAAAAATAAGAATTTTTAAGTAATAACAAATAAAGTCAGGCCTCAGATCTCCTCTGTTGACTTTTCATTGATGTTATAACACCAGCTTTGGCAACTTAGTGAGACCTGTTTT